>JANHGN010025375.1:0-40167 GCA_024605025.1 Megaceryle maxima | reverse complement strand
GGTCTGCATATCAATCCTTAGTAGTAACTCTAAACACGGGGTGTTATCACTGCTCGCAGCAGACACTGTGAAAACAGTCTGCTAACTTCAGAAAGTTCTGTTAGTTATAAGTACTGAACTGAAAAGTAAAATCACTGAACAGAATTAGTTCTGTTTTCACTCAAACCAAGACATCCCCTCACATCACAAATTGGTGGAGAAACTAGTTTAGTCAGAAATCCATTTACTAATTATGACAGCAGAAGTTACTTGTCAGAGGTTTGCCAAATACTACGAGAAAATTCTATTCAAACAGAGTAGTTCAAAGGGTAACCTGGGAATGGATTCAGAAAGTGTCAGGAGGTGCTACAGGAGGGGCCACCTCCCCTGCCTTCTAGAAACCGTCCATTACCATCCATTAACACTCCAGACATTGCAGGCTCTTCACTAGTGTGGTACTTCCTCCTCTCCCCTTCCCTGGACCCTGTCCAGGTCTCAGGCCGTGCTGGAGAAACAGTGTCAGCCCCATAGCAAGGGGCTGTGGATCTGGTCAGATCCGCTCGCAGGATGGAGTGAAGGACGCCCGTGTGGGGCCATCGCCCAGCCACACCCGTACAAGGCCAGCGCCATCCCTCGCTATACACTGAAGGGGAAGGGCGGGCTGGGGCTTCCCTGTCATCACAGGAGGTAAATTGGGCAGACTCCCTACAGAGTGATTGCTTGACTCCAAAAACTGTATGTACGCGAGGCAAATGAACGCTGCGAATAAAACGCCGAGCACCCGGTCCCGCTGCTGAGCGAGGCGACATCTCGGGGCCAGCCCTCACCTCAGGGCGCTTTCCCGCCTCTCGCCACGCCCAACGTAGCGCCTCTGCCCGTTCGCCGCACTCAAGATGGCGGACACGCCTCAGTGAAAGGCCCCCGACGGCGTCCTCACACAAATGGCAACCGGCAGCGTCCTTTGTCCTCTTCCCTCCGTTCCTTCCGCTGTGCGCCGTGCTCATGGCTCCGGGGAGAAGCGAGGGGAGGCTCCGGCCGCACCGCCGGAAGCGGCGGAAGGCTGTGAAGGGCGGACCCGGGGAGAGGAAGTCGCTGAAGTGGACGGAGGTGGCGGCAGCGAGCGACGATGAACAACAAATTCGACGCGTGAGTCGGCGGCGTGGCCCTCCCCGAACGCTTCCCCTTCCCCACCGCTGCGGGGGTGCTGCACGGCCTCGCTGTCTGCCGGCAGCTCCCCTCCCCCGCCACGGCGCCGGCCGGGCGAGGCGCGATGAGTCACGGGGCCCCGCACAGCCGCGTCCCTCCCCCGGACTCCAGCCCGGCCCCACTTGGGTGCTGCCGCCAGGCTCGGAGGGGAGGCGGCCTCAGGGTGTCGGCGGTCCGGCGGCACAGGCCTCTGTTCGTGGCCTGGCATCCCTCGCCGTGCTCCGCCGTGGGGCGGGCGGAGAGACCTGAGGGGTGCTGGCGGTGGTGTCTGCTCACTTGAGGGGCTGCCTCTGCCCGGCGTGGGCAGCTGGCCGGGAGAGAGTCGGCAGAGTTACAGGGACAGGTCTTCCTGTTGGCCTGCTGAGGAGTTAGGGATCCTAAAAGTAGCAGGGGTTTTCTGTGGCAGATCAGTATCTAGTGTGAACTGCTGGAGTTTGTTCTAAAAAGTCATTTTGTTGCTCACTTTTACTTAAAAGCGTGTGCCTAAGATGACTGTGATGTGCTCTGGGCGTGCAAAGTAGTAGTAAATTTTTTCTGTGTGGGTTGTCAGGTGTAGATTTCCAAACACTGATGGCCCCTGTACCATAGAGGAGCTTAGAAACAGAAACTGCTGAGGCTTGGCATGAACCTTCTCAGCAGTGCGATATAAGGCTCACTTTCTTTGTTCTTTTTATCAGATTGAAAGATGATGATAGTGGAGACCATGACCAGAATGAGGAGAATAACACACAGAAAGACAGTGAGAAGGAAAAGAATGATCGAGAGAAACCCCAGAGTACTACCAAGAGGAAGGTACAGTGCTGGCATCTGCATTCCATCATTAAGGTGTGATGTGGGAGTGCTAGAGAGTCAGCCCTCAGTTCAGGGATAAGGAAAACATGTCTTGGTGGGCTGTGGTCACTTAATGCACTGTTACTGTTGTAATGAAGACGGAGGAGCTACATTAGCATCTGGATAATTTGATGTAGTTTTTGGAGGTATGTAATCTGAGGGTTGAAAGCTTCTCTCATAAATGCAGCTAGTGCTCTGCCAGGCTTTTGAATAGAAATAAGAAATAAAGTTTTATTTTCCCCAATATTGTTTTTTCAGAAGAGAGTGTGGGAAGAGGACTGATTGATGGGGGAGCAGTGGCTTGCAGTTGGTTTACCAGGCTGTGCTTGTGCTGCTGTTGAAATAATTTAAAATGGGTCTCTGTATGTGTAGTGTAGCCTAGTTAAGAAAGCATATATCTGTCCTGTTTTATTGTTTTTGTTTTAATCTTGTACTTATTCTGTCTAAATCCTTATAAACTTCTCATAGGGAAAAAAAAAAAAAAAAGCCCTAATAACTCCTGTAACAATACCAAGTGAAACAAGATAAAGGATTTTGATTTGTTGTTTTTCTTCTGTCTATTTTGACTCTTAGTTAATGTGTTCTTATTTGCCTCTTTTATGCCCATGAGGAGCCTTTTTAATCAGAAAGGGGTGTTTTTGGAAATTGAAAAATGATCACTGCCCACTGCTAGCCATAGGTTCTGCCAAAGCTGACATAACGAGTTCTAGAACTAATCCTCCTGGAGTGTTGGGGTGTTGGTTGCTTGAGGGAGTTGGTGTCACCAAAGAGTTATAATTGCTTTTGAATCATGGTTTAATGTAAATGGATCTTTTTCTTCCCAGAGAAGGAGCGTGTCAAGTTAAAACTTGCATTGCCCTTTTTAGTTTGTCTTTTCCCCTTTGAGACAGGCACAGTTAAGGACTAAAGGAAAATGTAGTAATACTGCCTCCAATAGTTATGAGAGTTGCTTTTTTTTTTTTTTTTCTAGCACTCTCCTGAGCTTAAGTTATTTCCTTAGCCATCCCTGCACTGCACATTTCTAATAGTCTTTGAAATAGCCAGCTGGTCCATTTCAGACAATTAACAGAGAAAAATGAGAATCAGTTGTTTGTTTTATAGTCTGTGAGACTAGGAACATGCAGACTTGTGATGCTGTGAATGTAACTTTTCCCGTTCCCCTTTTAGAGGAGCATTTAAGGGGTAAGGAAACATTTCTATTCTGCAGGCTGTTGTCCCAGGGCCGGCTGAGCACCCCTTGCAGTACAATTACACCTTCTGGTACTCCAGGCGAACACCCGGGAGGCCCACCAGCTCCCAGAGTTACGAACAGAACATCAAGCAGATTGGCACCTTTGCCTCCGTGAGTATGTCCCTGTTGTCCTGGTGTGACGTGGGCATGGCGTGGCCATCATGTCTGGCTTTCTCCCAGCGTGCGTGGTGTGTGCACAGGCAGGTTGTGCTCGTGCTGTTAGGAAAAGAGGAGAGTGAGCCATTTACCAGGACTTAGATAGGAAGTTTTGAATTACCTACAGCAGGAGACGTGTTTTAAGCAGCTCTTCTGTGCCCAGTGCCAGACGTCTGTGCCTGCAGTAATAGTGGTAGCTGGAATAATAATAGAAAATTGAAAGAACCCCCATGTAGCTTAAATCTGCTTAGTGGAGCAGAACCTCACAGGTAAGCAAGAGAAGAAAGGAGCAGCATAGGTGTGAAGCAGCATAGGTGTGAAGCAAAAGACTGTACAGTCCCACACATGCACTTCTCCCCTGCCTGTGTTTCCATCTCAAAGACTCTGGAACAAGCCTCTGATGTGCTGCAGATACAAGCAGCTGGTGACCCATTGCCTGTCTAGAAGTGATGACTGAGGTGCAGTTTGGTGTTGCAATGAAGTTCATTAAACAGCAAACTGCTTTCCCTTTCTGCTTCTGCTCTTTGTGGTTGGTTATTCCTGGAATAAATTGAGCATATCGTGGAAAGGCAGTGTTGGGCTGTTGCATGGTACTGGCACTTTAAAGCCATCGTTAAGATCCCAAGATACATAGGCAAAACATGCTACTGTTGTACAATACATCTTTTTTTCTTTTTCTTTTTTTTTTTCTTTTGAGTATTTGTCCAGATTTTCCAGGCTCCCTTACAAATGTTAATTTTGCCCACCAGTAAATATCTTCTCTAATGTGAGAATTTGTAAAAATATGCCCTTATCCTTTCTGGAGGTTGTAAAAATATGCCTGTCCAAGCAGCTTGGTAGTGGTGTTGTATCCCCCCAGGATGAGAGTAGGAAGAGTAGCTCCAAGCCTATCATCATGGGTAGTTCCTGCTCCTCTTTCCCTGCGTGAGCAAGTACTTGTAGTTCAGTGAATGAAAAATGTGGCTACTGCTTGATGATCTGGCAATAACTTTTCAGTCTGTTAAATCAGTGTAAACTGAACATTGATTTTTAGCTGCTTAGAAGGAAAGCTTCACACATTCTGTTTTCTGCTTACTGCTGCAAAGAATTTATGGGTGCTGTTGTAGGTTAGAAGTGCTAGAGTTCAGTTAGGATGGAGGGATACTGGCCAGTGGATCTAATAATGTGTTTGGTTTCAAATTCTGTTTGAGGAGGAGGAACAACAAGCTTCAAAAAAGGATTTTCTGAACCTAAATCTGGATTCAGATTTATTCTTTGCTTTTCAGTAGAAAGCTTTTAGAGCTTTTAAGTGCAGACCACTAGAGGGCGTATTCACTTGGTGTAAGAATGTGATTTCCACACTGCGTTTGGAGGTGTCTGTCAAAAATAGATTGCTTCTGACACCACCTCAGTCTTGGTTCATAGTTTTATTGGCTTTAAAAGAAAATTCCTGCATGGATGGTGGAGGTCAGAGATTGAAGCAGAATTCCAAGTGCTGACCAAGTCATTAAGGTCTCTGATTAAGTACTTGGGATGGTGTCTGACCCCTCTAGCTTCACTGCTGATCTCCATGATAGCTGTTGTCTCACCGAGTAGAGTCCTCTTCAAATATGGAAATTAGTATAATCTCTTCCACTACCTTGTTTTGTTTAGACATCCAGGCTCTCTAAAATCCTTTCTTATCCAGAGGATCTCAAAGGATAAATATGTTATTTTTAAGAATTAGAAAACAGAGAATCATAGAATGGTTTGGGATGGAAGGAACCTCAAAGATCATCCAGTTCCAACCCTCCTGCCATGGGCAGAGACACCTCCCACTAGAGCAGGTTGCTGAAAGCCCCATCCAATATAATTAATTCCCTTGCCTTCCAGCCAGATTGCCTGAAGTAGACACGGGGGTTCCTGAATGGAAACTGGTCAAAGTGAAGTGGTCCACGGGTACCACGGAAGATTGTAAAAGGAAATAAGAGTTATTTAAGAAAAAGCTTTGAGTGGTGCCTTAAGATATTAAACCAGCAACAGAATGTGTCTTTTGCCTTAACACCCAGATACAGTAAAATTGAATACAGAAGATACCTCACTCGAGGTTCCTGCAGTCCTCACAAGCACAGAGAGCAGTAGTTAGTGCAGGGCTGATGCGTCTGGTGTAGGTTGGCTTGGCTGTAGCTGATGCACTTGGTGTGTATTGGCTGGATTGCAAGTTTCAGCAGTAGGATTTACAAGGTATGTTTGGAACTCTTCTCTAGAGCAGCAGCTATTTTAGCACAGGTTTCTTTAGACAAATGCCAGATGACTTCAGAGGCACCTTTTGATATTTCAAGTGGTCATCTAGTAATGGAGCCAGTCAGAAACAGGCACCCAAGCACTGATCCTGCTGCTGCCTTCTGGATGTCCTAATCAACACCCTTGTGACAAGAAAGTAGAACAGAAGAGGTGAACATGGCTCTAGCCAGCTGGTGTAGAAAGAGGAGCCTCTTTCTGTAGCAATCTCAACTGTGAACAGCTTGAGCAGCCTCATTGTGTGGTTCTTGTCATTGCAGGTGGAGCAATTCTGGCGGTTTTACAGTCACATGGTACGTCCTGGGGACCTGACAGGCCATAGTGACTTCCATCTTTTCAAAGAAGGGATCAAACCCATGTGGGAGGTGAGCTCTGATTTCTGCCACAGTATTTTCCTAGAGTATTCTAGAGGGAACCTTCTACAGTGAAGGGACTCTTGTCATTAAATGGCACTCCAGGCTTCTCTTGGGTGCAGTACTTTCTTCTGGGTTTTCTGTAAACTTGCCCTGTGAACTCTGCCCCTGTAACCTAGCAGTCCTGTGACTTGCTGGCAGAGGAGAGGGAAGGTGCAGGGAGTTTCTGGCTGTGCTCTCCCAAAGGCTGCAGAACTACCTTTGCTTGTGGGTCCAGATGATCTCTGGGCAGTGATGCCAGGAGCCCAAGAAAGAGGGCTAAGAGGGCACAGCTAAACTCTGTGCCTCTTAATATAGACACTTCCTTACTATAGCTTTGTCCAGTGACAGGAGCATGGGGCTTTCCTCTAGAAGGGCTCAGTAAAGCTTTTAAGAAACCAACCTTCCTTTTTCAGGCAAGGAAGAGGTGCATGTGGCTAAAAGCCTACAGCTGTACGTACAGTTGGAGATGAAAAGAAGATTCAGCCCTTAGTTTGCTTTTTTTCTGTTGTTCCAGGGCACTTAGTTTGCTTATGTTCACTCCTATCCAAGTCTGTTAAAGACCAAAAAAAAAAAAAAATCTTTGCCCAGCAAATCATTCTTCCAGTTCCTGGCCTGCTTCCAACAATGACCAATACCATTTGCAATATGAGGATTTTATGCATTGCTCTGAAGTATCTAATTATGCTGCTTGGTCCTGAGAAATTTCTATGTGACCCTAGTTGGCAATTATTTTAAGCAAGGTGTTTTATAGCCAGTTACTGAAAATACAATATATATAAGATGTTTAACCCTCTTCGGACTCCTAGTGAGGTAGCTGCTCTGAGAATGTATCAGCTGGAGAGTCTACAAGTTAATGATACTAGAATTTCTATAAAGCATTTCCCTACAGGGGAATTTTAAACATGGGGGTGGAGAGATTCTTTGGTTTTTTTTATTTCTGGTCTCAGTCCCTTCTTGTATTTATAGAAGAGGACCTGGGATCTTGCTGCTGGCTTTCCCTTTGCTGCTTTCTTTGTAGGGCTTTGTTTCTGGTCCTTTCTCTTCAAAACTAATCCTTTCTTACTGTCAATCTTATAGACACACATGTGTCTATGTAGCTTTGATATTTTTCTGCATCCATCTGTGCCTTTTCTGGGTAAAGTCAGAAGCACTAAGCATAATGCTCCCTGGTGATTTACTGGGCTGCAGATAACTATTATTCTGGTAAAGGTTAAATCGAATGCTTGACTGAACTAAAGTTTGTTTAACCTGCAAGAAAACTAATAATAACTATAAAAGACACAGCATCTGCCTCCCAATCACTGTTCTCTTTCTACCCTTGAACCTGCTTAAACCACCTTTGAAATATTTTGAGCAATACCTTTTTATTTTCTGACTCACAGTAGTCACTGTGGAAAATTTGAGGAGTTAAAACCAGCTCCCTCGTCAAAGGCTGAAGCCCAGATGGCTTGGATTTTAGAATGTGATGTTCACAACTTGGAAAGCAAGGACACTTAATCAGAAAGTAGTTTGCATCTTGCAGAAGTGCATCCCCAGAACTTGTGTTGATTTGAATTCTTCACTGGCTGCTGTCGAGCTTTGAGGTTTGTCCAGAGCTGATGCCTTTCCCTGCCAGTACAGGCTTTAGCACATACCTGAGAACTGGGAGTCGGGTGCCTGCTGCTGTTACTCTACACTTCCGTGTTTGCTCAGGATTGCTTTAGTAGCACTTGCTGTCTCTGAGTGGACACAAATGTTTCTTTTTATCTGAGCCCTAGAGAAGCTTTAAGGCTAAAATAAAGATAACTTACTTTCATGAAGAAGCATCGGGCTCACTTGCCTTGCATCTCTAAGGTGTGTCACAGTTTGGCAGAGGGGATGCTGGTGATTTGACCAGGGATGTCCTGTGGTGTGCAGTCCCCTCCGAGTTACCCTTTGTTTTTCTCGGTTTCTGTCGTAGACCTGTCTTCCCTTTCCCTTCCTAACTGCCACCTCTTTGGCTTGTCCCTACCTCTCTTCAGCTTTGGATGGAATTTGTTCCACTCTCACCTTGTAAGACTTCCCAGCTGCAGTGTTGTACAAGAGAATGCTGCAGTGTTTTGCACGGAGGATGAGCTGCTGTTAGACACAGGTGTGCGTTCTGTGAAGCAGGGGACTCTGTAGCAGTTTTCAGCTCTTTTTCAGGTGCAACACATAGAATCACAGTAGTGAGGTGATGGACTGGGTGCTTAGCATAAATTTTTCATTTACTCTCCCTTCATTTTTGGTTATTTCCCTGGGTCACCACAGTCTGGAACAAACATTCAGCTATACAATGTATGATAATGTCAGTGGTTCCCAGAGAATCGACTGGTCCTTTCTGTGTTAACACAACTTGTGACTCCTTCCTGGAAATAAGGTGTTTTATCAACTTCTCACTTCCTTTAAAATACCACTTTGCAAACTCTTTCCCTGTCTTCCATGTTCTGTGATAAGGGATTTTTCCTGTTTTACAAGCAGAACTACATGTACGGGGATTAGACAAAGGGGGAATTGGTCTCTCATTTAGGAATAGCTTTAGGGTCCTTGCCTTTGGTTCTGTCTGCAGATTGGTAGGCTGGTGTGAGTCTTTGCTAGTGGGATCAAAACACTAGAGCTCAAGTCTTCAGTGCACGGATTGTAGTCTAGAGTGCTGGGAGTCTTTGTTTCAAACACTTTGTATTCAAAGTAAGCGATATACCTCTGTCTCCGCTTGTATGGGTGAGAAGTGAAATGCTATTGCTTGAAAATACCTCCATTCTGTCCCTCGCCCCACCCAATCAATATCTGCTCCTGTCTGTGACTCTGCTGGCTTGTGGGAAGCAGAAAAATAGCTAGAAGAAAACAAATCGATTTCTTGCCCCTCTTCCTAGGATGATGCCAACAAAAATGGTGGTAAATGGATTATTCGTCTGCGAAAGGGCTTAGCGTCACGATGCTGGGAGAATCTCATTCTGGCAATGTTGGGAGAGCAGTTTATGGTGGGGGAAGAAATCTGTGGGGCAGTCGTCTCTGTCCGATTCCAGGTAAGCACTTCTGAGAACCAGTGTGTGCTTCAATTTGGCAGGGCTACAAAAAGCACCATCTGCTTACCCCTCACATATGCTCTTCCCTAGGAGGATATTATCTCGATATGGAACAAGACAGCCAGTGACCAGGCCACGACAGCCCGGATACGCGATACGTTACGAAGAGTGCTCAACCTACCTCCCAACACCATCATGGAATATAAAACGCACACCGATAGCATCAAGTACGTGTGGTGGCAGGGGGAGGGCCTGCTGCTGGCTGCATGCGTGCTTGAGCGATTTAATGCAGATCACAAGAAGTGAGAGAAGTGCTCGTGTTCAGTGGGGCTGTTTGCTGCGAGCAGTAATACAAATGACAGTGGTGGTTGCCAGCACACTTTGCAAGCCAAGTACCTGTGTCATTAGGGGCATTTGGTTCCAATAGGACCAAGAGGAAAATGCCTTTCTGAAGTGTGTAGTCTAGGGCTTTTTTAGTGAATCACCCGGCCTGTCACCTGGGAGATGGGCAGCCCAGTGTGGGATTGTGACTTGATGTATTCAAAGACAAGATTGCAGTGGGGGGGAACCGACAAGATCATTTGAATAAATAGAGATTCTGGGGAATAAAGTGCGGAAGCTAACAGGGATTTATAGTGCCATTAGACTTATAAATGGTCTTGGGAAAGTACTGTGTGAATTTACAGTCAGTACAAATGATTTCTAATCATAATAAACGTCGTATATTAAGTCTTCCAGGCCGTGGTGACAGAGACTCTTTAACAAGACTAGAAGATCATGGTACACAGAGAGGACAGCTGTATTTTTAAATAAACCTATTATAGCTTACCATACCAGGCCATTCAGGGTAACTTTTATTTCCCACAGAGTGACAAAAAATTGCATATATAGATATTAGTTAGGGGTGAATAGTGTTTTGTTTTGTTTTTCTCTTAAGCATATCTTAAACCAATATGCTGATTAGGTCATATTGGTTAAATTAACACTTGAAAAGGTATACTTGGAAAAAAAAGTGAAACAAATTAGTAAGACATCGATAGAGCACTGAGCTTTCTAATCTAGCCTGTAATCAGGGTGCAAGTACCTTTCATGACTTCCTTTCATTATGCTAGCTTGTCCTTTCCACATAATCACCTTGTCATCAGTGTGCTGTTAAGCAGTTTGGTGAGATCAGTCCTGTTTTTAGTAGGCAGCTAGCTTCCAGTGGCCAATTTTTGAGTGTGGGTCACTAGCAATAATACAGAGGTCTCATTTAAACAGCCTGTAGGCATCTGATGTTCCATGTGGCCCTCCCTCCTGTGTGCGTGGGAAAGAACAGGGAAAGAGAAATTATTATTATTATTAAACTGAATCTTTTCCAGGCAGCTTTGGTTTCTGAAAGTTCCCACTTCCGTCGTTGAAATATCATATTCATGATACAGCCAGTAACATTTCTCATGCACTTCTTGCCAGGAGAGGGCACTATCGACTCTCTGTCCATGTTATGAGATAGGAAAGTGCTCCTTTGGACATGTAACAGGGTATTTTATTCCTGTTCAGCAGTAGCAGACTGTGGTAATGCAGCTTTGTGGTGGGAGGAGGGGGAGGTGTTTTGACTCTGTAGGGAGAGCTGCATACTGAGCCAACTGTCCTAAGCTGTGGTGTGGTGGCTTGTGTAGCAAGTTTAGAACAGAAACGATGTGGCCTTTCCCTTGTAAACTATCACCAACAGCACTTCCTAGCATGGAGAATGCTGCTAGAGCAATGTTTGGAGCTGTTCTCACTCTGGTAAGTGTCAGTCCTTGAGTTATGGTACATCTAATATTGTGATCCTATTTCCCTACGACAGTGTAACGTGCCATGCCTGCTGCCCTCTCTTCCTGCATAGCATCAAAGTCTCATTTTGTGCTGCTGGTGTATGGTGCAAAATGAGCGTGTCCAAGAATAACAGGTGTTTGTGGAATCAAGTTTAGTAGCTCAGATTACAGCTGGGAGCAATTCTTAAATAGAGGCGGACTGGCTTGTCTCCACTTAATCTTCTGTGGATAGGAGGGTTAGTCAGGAGTTGGTTTGATGGTGTCCTAGTGAAGTGGATCTAAGCAATTAACCTTTTACCATGTAGGGGATCATGAGACCTCTTATTTTTCCATTGCCTTGCCTGAGCTCCAGCAGGCTGACTGTAGTGCTGTCCCACATCTCCTAGTAATGGCAGTGGTGCAAGTTCAGAGCAGAGCCGCTTGTCAGTGGAGTTCCTGTGTAGTGATGTGTGGACTGACTTCTTGTGCCTTTCTGTCCGGTACCAGCAGGCAGCAAGCGGCAGCAGCTGCAGAGCAGTGATGGTGCCCGCTTCCTTGACAGGGAAGAGCAGGACAGCCATAGCTTTCAGTCTCACTCTGCTTGGCTATGCTTCATATCGTTAAGGTTCTCTCACTAATGAAGAATCTCTTGTGTAACTAGTTCCATCCTCCATAAAGTCTGGCTCCTTTTCCTCACCCATCTATCAAGCCCTGTTGAAATACTGTCCGTCATGAATAAACTCCACTTATGCTGCGCATGTACCATGTGATTTATGACTCGGGAGGGCTTTCTAGCCAGCACTCTATATTCACACTCGGGCTGTGCTTTATGAAAGGCTCTAATGGAAGAGCTGTGCTGTAGGCTTTGTCAGGGCTGCCTTTCTAGGGGTGCTTGTGGCATTTTTCATTTGTATGGGCTGCATCTCTCCACTAGAGCTCTGCTCATGTGCAAGGTTTGATTGGCATTGATTGTGCTTCAGGGAAGGGAGCACGCTTAGCAAGAAAAGAGCGGGCGTTTCTCAAAACCTTGACTTTTAGGTAGTGAATTGACCTGGATTAGTTTTTGACATACAGTAAATGAACGCTTCTGCAGAAAGTGCTTGCATGGCCCTCACTGTGGAACCCGAGCCCTGTGTTTCAGGTTTTATATATTCCTTTTGTGATGATGCATTTCATATTAACTCATTTTTAGGCACCATTTTTCATGAGCTGTCAGTGAGGGTGCAGCCCCCTTTGTTTCAGAAAGCAGTGGTACTGCCAAGCCGTGTTTGAAAAGTATCTGTTGCTTCACAGCTATTCCAATGAGCTGTTCTGCATTCTGTCCTTTCTGCTCTCAGTGGTGGGGCTTGTGCATTTAGCTAGATAAGCAGATCTTTCATTGCAATTTTCCTGTGTTTGTCCTTTCTCTTACTTGTGATATTGACAAGCTGCCTAAATTCCAGCTAGTGGAAGGGTCAGCATAGTCTGTATTAATTTCCAATCTTGCTAGAAGAGCTAGAACAATCTCTTGGACTCTCCTTAATTCCAGAGGATTTAGAGTCTCTTAGACATTACGGTGCTGAGCACCTGAAAGGAACATACGTGACATTTTCTGGGCTACCTTGTCTCAATAGCTGGAGAGAAATCACTTCTCTTTGTTCCCTCAGAGGTGGACTGAGAGAGGTGCGCTTGGATGTAGTGAACCACTTAATATATTCTGTTCATCAGTGTTGTTAACCTTGGAGGTGACATCGTCCAGCAGTGACCACTGGATTATGGAGTGGCAGTCCCTGTGGTTTGGAATTAAGAAATCAAATGAAAAATACCTCTTACTCTTGCTGCCTTATGAGGTGCACTCTGCTTTTTTTTGAAAGCAGAATATTGCCAACCACAGCCTGGTCATGTCTCAGTGAAGCCACTGAAAAGATTCAAGTATCAGTAACAAGCGAGCTGCAGTTGGGAGAGTGGTGCTGGGGAAGTGATCAGTGTGAAGTTTGACTTTTGAGCATTGCAGTGTGAACTGCTTGGCTGTCTTGCCTGCACTTTTGCCCTGCCTGGGGTTGTCAGCCTTTCTTTTCTACACTGATAACTGTGCAGTCAGTGACCATCTCCTGTGTTGAGAACTCTCACCTGCAGCACCATCCAGGAATTCCAGCCAAATTCAACAGCATTGCCTTGTACACCAGGAGAGACCAGATCTGTGGCCATACAGCAGGCTGCTGCTGAGTGGGCTGATCTGGAAATACTTTGGTTGCTGTGTGACTTTATGGATCATCCTGTCAGCTCTAAAGCAAGGTTGCTTCTTCTGAAAACAAAGCTTCAGTTATTTGTAAGTGCCTGCTGCAGTGAGAGCTGAGCAGGGTTATAAAACTATCCTTTCCTTTCAAAGTCACTACTGATAACTAATGGGATGGTTCGAGTAAATGAGAAGAATAGTTGATCTTAATAGGGCTGGCACTGGGTTCATTTCACTGCAGGCAGTTGGAGGAAATGGCCTCAGACTGTATTTTAGCTGGGAAACAAGCAGATACCCTCATTCCCTCCATAGGCTATGCACTGTAAAAAGACTACAGGGGCAAGGTTCTCAGAACAAAAAAGTGAGGATTGAGAAAGAGATATCCCCATGGAAGTGGCAGATATTGGGCAAGGTAATCGGTGTGAGACAGTGAGATGGTGGTAGGGTGCTCAGAAGTTGTCTCTGCTGTTACATCAGAGTTCAGCTAGTTTAACTCTGTTACATTTTTATACTGTTGTTTTCCCTTTCCTTTATGATTTCCCAGACCTTAGAAGAACTCCTCAATGCTGTTGTGTTATCTTTGACTGTATCTTAAATGGTGTGAGCAGGGTTAATGTCTAAAATCAGCTGGTTTGCAAATGGGGGCCCACACTCACTGTCTGCGTGGCAGCGGAAGTGCCTTGGGTCTTGCCAGCTCTAGACAGCTGTGTTGTTTAACCCTCATTCCTTCAAGTCTGAAAGCAGGAATAAAAGCTAGAGGAGAGTGGTGAGGTTCCAGATCTGATAGTTGTCCTCTTCTGTGTCTCTGTAATACTGGCTTAATTCATTTATCACTCCATTCTCCAATTCCAGTAATACTTCCAGGTGCTGCAAGTCTAAGAGCACTTCCATAGACCTGGGCTTTGAAATGATGGATTCACTGATACATTTTCTGTCACCATAGTATGCTTTATTTGTACTTTGTAAAAAGCTTCATTATCTTGGTGGCCTGCCTCTTACTAAAAAAGTGACTATAACCTGTTTATTTCATGTTTCTTGTCAAGGACATCAGTTCAGATGTGTTCATGTCAAAATCATGACAATTTCCCTATTTGCCTTTGCTACAAATACTGCCAGATACCTGAAAGAATTATTTCAGGCTAGAAGAATATCCTGGGGTTTTTTTAAATCTATTGTTTTTTAGGCCTGTCAAAAAGTTCTTGACTGTCTTTGAACAAAGCCCAAACACTCTTGAGAGAACATGGGGAGCCCTGAGTAAGAGGCTGTGCTGCTCTGGACACCATATCTGCATGGTGTGCTGGGAGGTTGTGCACAGGTGGGCAGAAGGGCAGACCTTGGTAGTGTTGTGAGGGTGGTGTGCACTGAGCTCTGTTGACCCCTGTTTCAGCAGGGGAAGGAGGTGGCCAGGAGGCAAGGCTGCATGGGGAAATGCTGAAGGGGGACTGCTAGGACTTAAAGATTGAGGGTGGTTGGAGAAAACAGCTAGTGCTGCTTGCATAATGGTGATTTGGAAAGTCCCTTGAAGGGAGCTGTGGAGTCTCTGATAGTGGCTCTATTTTGTACGTTTTTTTCCCCAACTTACTTGATGGAAATAAGAGGAGCCCTGCCTGGGTCCTGACCCTGGGCAGTGGAGGAGAAGGTGGGAAGTTTAAGCAGTTGTGGGTCAGAAATGAGAGTGGAAGAACAGCTCTGGCTGGCTTTATTTAGCTTGCTAATGTTTCCATTTCCCATCTGTTCGATGGGAATAACCTAAGTGTTGGGGATCAATTCACTGAGTATCTGATCGCTGCACAGACAGTAGAGCAATAAGGTACTAAAAATGTCTATACATAAAAATAACCTCTTAGACTCTGGCACCGTGCCTTTGGCACGTCACAGGTCATAAAGATTCTGCCAGATGAAATTAACTGGCAGCCTTATTCAGTACGAAATGAAGAGTAGTTTGCTCTGCTAGCATAGTTTAGGTACATTAGGGCAGACACATCCTGGTGAATTTTTTCAGTTGAGTCAGCAGATAGTTGGAGTAATTAGTACTATAATATGTATGAGGGTCTTGGCTTAAAAACTCTTGGCTGGAGGAGCTTTTTCTCTATGTCAGAAGGACTTGGCAGCTGAAGGGCTATGTGCATGATGTTATTGAGATGTTGGAACAGGGAACTCCTTGGTTTGAAATGGGTAGTAAATTATCGATTATGTTGACAAATAATCTGCCCTTGTGTCCTTTTTGCAGAGGAAAAAAAAGTTATGAGTTTGGGGAGAACGGTGGGAGAGGAAAGAGAAGATGTGATTATGGGTGATGGAAACGTGGTAGAAATAGAAGGCATGGGAGGTTGGAGGGAAGACATAAAGGCAGAGACTTTTGGACAAGGCTAGAGATGTCCATAGCTTTCCAACCTGTATTGAGCAGTTAACAGGGCTTCAGATCCAGAGCTTCTCTTCCCCCTAACTTTCTCCTGGAGTGGGGAGGTTGCACCCACAGTGTCTAGTACCATGTGCTGTCTGGATGACATGGGCGGTTTTGCTTTCTCTAGAAAGTTTCTTGCCCTTATGGCCTTGAAGGGTGATATGTCTGGGGAGACTTGGGAGGAAAGTTCCCATTTAGGGGCTTCTGTGCTGCTGCCTTGCTTAGAGTGAGACACTTGTGGCTTTCTCTCTTCTGAGCAGCATACTCCTGTAGTCAAGCTGAACTGCAGATCTAAGCTGGTGTACTAATGTCCCAGAGCTGCATGCTGTGTGCTGTCCTGTTGCATCTACAACACCCTTTGCTGCCTTCTCCCTCATATTTGCTTTGGCTTCAAAGGCTCAACTCTAAGGGTCAGCTAGAGATAACCATGTGGCTTTGGGATTAACATGGATGACTGTTAGTCACTTGTCCATCCTAGTTAAGATCATGAGGATTTTGAGCTACCGTGGTTGGAGGGAGAGTGAGGAGAAAACCTAGCCAGCCCTAGGTAAGGAGAGTCTTTGACCAGCTGATCACCTTGGCACCTCACAGGAGCCTATGCCTTGAGTGGCCGTGGAGATTTAGTTGCTTCTTGGAAGTTTGTCAAAGCAGCTTTGAACTGGGAAGACCTAAGAGTGTTTTGCCACTCACCAGGCTTGTTCTGGTGGTTCTGAAGTCGGTGATCTTCAGGATTTTGCCTTTGGTACTTCCAAGAGAGGGATTTGCTGTCCTATGGTCTGGGAAGGCAGGGGCACAAATTCCAAGCTGTACACCGCAGTCACAAGTTTCTTGCTTGTGCCCTGGGTTCCTGATGTATGTGGTATACAGTCTTGCAGAGTGGACGTGGCAGGCACTTTGATGGTGTACTGTGTTTATTTGGGCTATGACTTTGCTGGGAAAGAGCATATGACACCTGAGCTGCTTTTGCAAATGCTGATTGGGAGCTTGACACTGTGAGGCTCAGGTGGGAGCCAGGCTGGTGGTCTGTTTTTGGCACAAATGCTGACTAATAGAGGATTTCCATTTCTTGACTCTCCTGTTGTGTTTCAGTGGCCTGATGAGGCAATGCAGAAAACAAGATGTGAGGTAGCTGCCAAGTACCAGCAATAAAACCTTCAGTGTGGTCTGGGTTTATGACTGACCTGGGTTCCCTTTAAGGTCTCTCCAGCTCCAGGGGACTCTCTGGGTTCAGTGAATGGTTTGGCTGTAGGCACCAGCACTGTTTTGCTGGGCGTGGAGAACTATGAGGTTCTTTGATGTCTCTGGTCCCAGAAGATAATAGTCACGCTCACGCTAACCTCGGCAGCTTTTCCCTGAGAGAGCTTTCAAGTACTCTGCCTTCGTAAAACAGACAGCAATTTTTCAGTCTGCTAGCTTCGGCCGTCAGTAACATTCTCCACCAGGGAATGCCGTGCTAGGCGTGTCCCTCTCACTTATCTGAAAACATTTTCATTTCAAATAGCTGTAATGTTTTTATGGGGCTGTCATTAACAAAGCGGGTTTACAATAGGAAATGAGGCTTTCTAATACCGATTGGATTCTGCTGCCTGATTGAAGAATTTCCTAACAACTAAGCCATGTGTCATTAAAAGGAGCCCCTTTTGGGGGGATTACTACATACGCAGGCATGTGGTGAAGCATGAGGCCAGTTAACTGGCTGAGTTTAACCAGCCAAGGAACATGATAATCCTCCAGAAAGATGTAACCTCAGCTATTTTATTAGCAATAGGAAATGGATATTCCATTTGTGACTGGGAAGGTCATACCTGTCTCTGGGTATTAATGTAGCTGTATCACCAGCAGCCAGTGGGAACGCTTCATGTCTGTGCAGAACGTTAAAACTGCCTCATGCTGTCAGATGTTTGGCTGAGTTTTAAGGATGCTTCTATCCACCAGGGCTATCAGAGAATATTGCCTCGCTCTCTGAAGACAAGTGCCTTTCAAACGCCATTGAATGTTTCTGCTCTCGTTAAAAGTTAAGAAGCCTTTGATCTGAAGTGCTGTTTTTTTGTTTTTTGTTTCATTTTATTTTTTCCCTCCGGCTTGCCAGGGCCTGGGAGGAGTTTCATGGCCTGGTGAACAGCAGTGGCCGCTGATCGAACGCTCCCCCTCCCTCTGTCACACCCAGGGTAGGGCCTCATCTTTCTTCCTATGTGACTTCATGGCATACCTCTCAGCTTCCAACCCTCTTCCCATGGGCTGGCATGTTCTCTTACCTTGTCGGCCTGGTGGTGGGCCCATTCTGCTATTGGCTTTTTCCCAAAGGTCACTACTTTTTCCATTTTTTTTTTGGCCAAAGACATTAACATTCATTGTGGTCTTCATTCACACAGCATTTTCTGTTGTGATGCTGTGTGATTTTGCTAATGTGTCCTTCCTCTGTGCAAGGCACTTATCTCCCAGATCTGGTCCTGGGAGGCTGAGAGGTATGTCTTCAGCTTGGGTCTGTTGCCCAGGGTTGACTGTAAGCAGATATGGAGTGGTAAATGAATGCTAAGCACATCCATGTGATGGACACTGAGAGAGGCGCCTGCAGCTTGGCGTATGTGCCTTTGCTCTTGACAGTGGGCTGGAGCAGAATGAATTAGTCTGTCAATAAAAGCTTGTTCAGGAAGGACACACAGTAGCTACTGTATTTTGAAATAATAATGCTGTGGCTAATGAGATGAAACCACCTGCTGCTTCTGGTATTGGCAACCGACCATGTGCAGAGAAAATAGCTAAGGTGAGCTCAGGGCTGTTGTGAGCCTTGCAGCTCAGATAGTTTTTTTTTTTTCCCCTCCATTGACCACCTCCCTGATGGCAGGCCCTTTCCTGCGAAAGGACTAGCAGGGGGCCTGGCCATGAGAGTTGCATTTGGCTGTAGCCAAGTGGGATTGCAGCACGGCCTAGTGCCAGAGCAGAGAAACACACTGTAAGGAAGTGTTACATTGCCCAGTTTGCACCCCATGGTGGGACATAGCTAGTCCCGTACAGCTAAGCTCTGAGGGGCCACTGGGGATCCCAAAACCTCCCTCCACCACTTTGGGCAAGCAGTGTTCTCAGAGCTTATCATGGGTGAAAATAGTTCTTACCTTTCCTCACAACTTGGACTTTTTTGTGAGGATTAATGTTTACAAAATGTTATGCAGGCACTTAGTGGTGTTGTTATTGTTAGGTGACATTCAAGTGACCTTCCAGAAGAGGAAACCTGTTTGGTTTATGAAATACCAGTCTCAGAAGGCAGTAAATGTGCCAAGTGCATAGAAGAACAGTGAAAGAGTTGATTTAGCACTCAACTTTATTGGGTTACCTGTGCTAAGCTGGCAGAGCAGTGGTGAGCAGCACCCGGAAAAGGCGAAAGGAGGGGAAACATAGAAACCTGTCTGAGAGGGAGCTAATCCAAGTGTGCTGTCTTCTGGACACAGATGGAATGGGTGAAAGTACAGTATGAGATAAAAAGCCAAACCATTGTTGCAAATTAACCAGAATCCAGTTAATGAATCCCAAATCATGCTCCCAAGTGGCAGCACAGCCTTCTTTGTTGGCAAGTGCAAAGGTGAACCCCAGCCTTCTGCAGATGGCCTCCAGCATGGTTTTTGCTGTCATGTCATAGCAAACTAACTTGTTTAACTCTCTAAAGAGTGGGTTTTATTTCCATCTGCTCCTCCAGCTCTCCAGCCTGCCTCCTGGAGGTGTTCCAGCATGCACTGGGCTGTGATGTTGCAGCGACTGTGCTGCTCTTGGCAGCTCACAACGCCAGCTCAGGAGCTTGAGCAGGATTTGACAGTCCTGCAGAGCACCTTGCTTCTGCGGCTGCTGCCTTTGCTCTTCAACACAGCTCTGCGATTTGGTGCGATGTGTGCTGGGGCACCTCTAGGCATTCGGTTTGGGCAACTTACTGCCCTGCCCCTGTTGCAGGGAGAGCTGCCAAACCTATCCTCTCAAAGTAATTGTAATCTCATTTATTTCCATTTGAGTTTAGAAAAGCACACCGCCTCTTCATTTCTGCGTAAATACGCATTGCCTGTGGCTGCTGCTGCTCACAGCTGGCCCTAAGCACTAGCCCAGGGCTCTGTGACCTGCCCCGTCTTCCACTGCTGCCATAGGCCACAAGACTATCCTGATTGAAGGTTGTGGACCAGCGGTCCTTTCTTTGTCAGTAGCCCCTGGGACTCACGTGGTTGTACTCATAGGAGTACAAGCTGCTGAAGAAACTCTTTTATTTAAACTTGCTTAAAATGCTTTTCAGGTTATTCTTTTAAGGTAGGGGAGACCAGAAAGCTAAACTTGTTGACAGCATGACAAAAGGAGCCTAAATATGAGGGACAGAGACAGGAGGAGGTTGGACTGACAGTGTGTTTGTGCTCCAGGCAGAATCCCTGAGGACAGATGTTTGGGAAGGAAGAGATCATGCAAGTTGTTTGAACACTGGAGTCTATCAGGGAGGTTTGCAGAGTCTTATTCTTTGCTCACAGGAGATGACACTTTTTTTTTTTTTTTTTTTTTAATTCCTTATGAACCAGGATTTCCCTGTCTTCAAAGTGTTCTGGAGCAGCAGGTTGACTTATGTGAAAAGTCTTTAGTTAGAAAGCAGGTCTGATTAAGAGGTTTAACAGGCATTGATTTGAGTGACATACTGGGATGGCAACACAATCATGGTGGGTGGAATGGAGGGTGGGCTGTGATCTGAAGGAATGCACACCTTTAACCTCTTTTTTCCTTCTGTTTTCCAGGGATAATTCCAGCTTTCGTAACACAAAAATCACATTGTGAGAACAAGAGTTGGCACTAAGCTCCTCTCTCCGTGTTGAAAGCACTGAGAGGTCTCCACCAGTGCCCTCCGACCTCTGAAGGGACTCATGGGCCACTCTCTCGCACTCCTCCTTGGAGGAAGGATCCATCTGAAGCCCTCCAGCAGCGGTGACAATAGAGGCTGATTTTGTCATACACAAACTTTTTTTAACAGTGGGGCAGGAGGCCAACCTTTCAATTAGCAGCGTGCCCTTGGGGCCGCATCTTGCAGCACTTTCCTCTCTTTCTCTACATGGCATGCAGGATCTCTGGGATTCTGCCTCAACGTCAGAGCCTTTTGCTGAGGGATACCAGTATTATAATCTCTCTGCAGCTGGGAGGAGCTTCCCAGTTGAGAGTCAGCCCTGTGGTTTTCAAATGCCCCCTTTCAGTTCTGCCAATAAATTATTGGGTCTCTTTGTTTCTTTCAGTCTCTCTTTTTTTTTTTTTTTTTTTTTCTGTCTAAAAATCAGTGGGCTGGTGTTTCTCTAGGCTGGGGCAAAACCCCAGGCCTGCTTCTGCCAGCTCCATAAAGCATATTCCCCTGAGCTTCTCTACCTCCATGAAGCAGCAAAGTACCCCAAGTGCTGATGCTGGCCAAACTTTGCTGTAGTTGTGGAGTTATCTGGGCAGAGGAGTTGAAAGTGTTAACGTCTTGCTTAAAAAATGAGATGCTCATGTTCTTTGGCCCTTCTTCATACTCCTGGTTAGATGTGCCTTGCACCCAGCCCTGTTTGTTGGGAGAGGAATATGAGCTTCCCTCAAACTAGGACAAAGAATTGTTTGGTGTCACATAATTGCCTTGTCTCTGGGTGTTGCAGTGGAAAGCCAGCAGTACTGCCCTGTGCTGGATCCAAGGAAAGGCTGAACACAGGGCCACATCTGTTTCTGCCATGCACTGAGTTTTGCCAGTCTCCAGCCCTCTGGGAAGCTGGACCCCCAGTGGGTGTAGCGGGTGAAGGACCAGGCTGACACTTCTAGCTGCATGAAATCTGTGACCAGAAATGGGGCTGTGAGTGATCCCTGGTGACCCCCTGTCTCCTGCCTTCCAGGGTGAGGCTAGACTGATGGGTTGTTGCCTGGAAAGCCAGCATGGCTGCAATTCAGATACCATGAAAAACAGTAGGAGCTAATTATTTCCTCTTGATTCTGCTTGACTACAGTGCTAATTGTACTCATTAACAGCTCCAGCCTTTTCCCCTTTTCCTTGGGGAACTGCACAACTGGTTTTCATTTTTAACAGAGCCTTTGTATCAGGCCCAAGAGGGCACACTGTGGCCAGAGATGGGGCACCATACCTCCTGCCCTACATGCTCTGCGCAGTCCCTCAGGAGAAGGGGCTGCTTTGGACAATTTGGTTGTGACCGCAGAGCTAGTGGCCCATGTCTGGGACAATTACCAGCCTTGGGGACCAGGAGACCTTCAGCCTTATGACTCCCAATTCCAAATTCCTTGTGTTATTATTGAAGTCTAGACTGAAAGCAGCCAGGACTGGCAGAGAAAACAAGTTAAAATATTCAGTCTTCTGAAGGGTTTGTTTTCCACATTGAGGGTATCAGTCCTAGGCTGCCTCCAGAAAGGTTCAGCGTGCTGACAGCGATGACTAACAGCTCCCTGTGGTCAGGCAGTTTGTGCCTGCTGGCACCGGGGTGGGCAGGGAGCAGCACAGTTCTCTGGGCTGTGGTGGCATCGATGGCTCTGTGTTTCTTGAGACCCCATGGTCCTGTTCCTGCTCTTGCCACTTGTTTGTCACCAGCTCTCAACCAAATGCTCTTTTCCAGGCATGGTTTGTTTTCCCTGCTGTGATCAGGTACTACTCCGGCTGCTACTTAAAATTCCTTTTAAATACAACTCTCCCCTGCTGCTCTCTGGTATTTGTTAGGGGGGATTTAGTTGTAATTACATTTTGGCAATCTAAGCAAAAATAGCCTTGCAAGGCAAGGCTGAAATACTAGCTGCAGGCTCCTTTTATTCACAGTGCATTTAGCTTCTTGCAGATGACATCACTTAAGGCTTTAGTCCTGTTGTTGTGCCCAGCTGTGTGTTACGTCCACCTCTGCTATTTCGTGTACTCGCCCACTTCTCACCTCTGATGCCCCACGTCTAAGCTGGTGCTGATGAGTGCAGGCTGGCTATTAAATCTGAAAATGCTGCAGTCCTGCTGTGTTTGCCCTTACATAGGCTTTGCAAGTGAGCTGTGGAAGAGCCCTTCCCCGGGAGGCTGTTCTCCTGCTGCCACTGTGGCTGAGATTTGAAAGAACCCAGCACTGGTTCCTCTTGCTCGGCCTTGAAGGGAGTGAGCTGGTTGGGGCAGGGAGTTTCTCCTGTTGAAGGTTACAACATCTCCTGAGGTCAGAAGAAAAGCAGCGTTTGATCAGTGCCAAGCACCAGGTTTGGTAACTGCTATGGCTTGAAGAGGGATGGATCCAGACTTGTTCTTTGAACAGGGCTTTTCAGTTGTGGTCCACTGTGTCCTGATAATAAGAGTGAGGAAAAGATAGCCATAGGCTTGTTTGGGAGGGAAGTAGTCTTTGTCATGCTCTAGAGGAAGGTTTCAGATCCTCTTTATTCAGGAAGCGAGCCTGGAGCTGTAGGAGTCCAAAAATCTGTGGTAGGTCACGACCTTCCCTCCCCTCCTCATCACAAAAGCTTTGTCCACTCTCAAACTTCCTCAGGTCCCTGCATAGTGGCCTTTGGGGGAAACTGGCAGAGCTTTGAACTACTTTGAACCCCGAAGTTCAGGCCTAAGGTTCTTTCCCAAGGGGATGCTGGCCCTGGTGGGCTTCTGGGCCCTGGGTGTCTCTGGCTATGGCTGATAAGTTGTGGCTGGTGGCTGAACTGGGTTTGCCTGAGGGGCTCAGGGAGTGTGTTGGGTGTGCTCCGGGTGTCTCTGAGCTGGAGCTAAGGGGGAAAGCTGCATTCCAGCCCAGAGAGAAAGGAGACCCCAGTTCTGGAGAGGAGCAGCTGGGGGATGCTTGGAAGGTGATGTTGCCCCATCTTAATGCTTCTTGATGAGGTGTAGGCACATGGGGCTGAGGCTGGGCTGGGGTGGCTTTTCCTCTTTCACTGCACTCCTCTCAGCATCCTGCTAGCTCTGGATAGTGTGATCTGCAATGTGCTTCCCACCAGATCCTGCAAGACACATCTCTACCTGTGTCATCCTGACTACTGCTTTTGGTTTTGTCCTTGTCCCTGGTGTAGTGATAAACCCCAGGGACCTTTGGAGGGCTGGTAAAACCCAGCTTGGGGATGGTGAAGAATGTGGCCTCAGTCACATGCTCCTGGCAGGCTGGAAGAGCTCATCCCTTTCCAGTCGTGCTGTATGGATGTGCTGGGGGCTGAGCACACCTGGAAGAAGTAGCAGCTTTGTGGAGTGGGGAAAAGTGGATGACAGTACCTGGCTCTGTTCAGAGCCCTCTTGCCTTTGAGACTGGCAGCAGGGCAATAGGGATCCAGGAATCAGTGGGAAATGACCAGGCTTAGACAGATGGGAGCTAATTAAATTCTGCACCTTCTTGGAAGAGGGAGGGCCCAGGGGCTGGTGGTGTCCCTGGTACTGTGGTTTGGCCAGTTTGTGACAGCTCCAGGTTCTCACAGGGCTGACAATACTTGCCCAGGGCAGCCTGTCCTTTCAGCCACTGTAGGGCTGGGGACATCACCTTGAGGTGGCTGTGGGAGGACAGGAATGCTGTGCAGTGCTATGGGAGGTGACCCAGGCAGGGGTCAGGAGATGAGCTCTGGGCATACCTGCCTTTGTTGGTGGGCACCACTCTTGCCTGCTTCAAGGTGCCAGCCCGGAGTGCCAGATCCACCTGGTCATGGTGCCGTGAGCATCATGCACCTCTGGGGGATGGGGCAGGAAAATCCACCTTGCAGAGAGCACAGGCAGGCTGGAACAGCTGGAGGGTGGCCATGACCAGGTCACAGGCATCTAAGAGGTGCTGTCTCAATGGCTGTGTGTTTACCTC
Source organism: Megaceryle maxima (assembly GCA_024605025.1). Classification (NCBI taxonomy): domain Eukaryota; kingdom Metazoa; phylum Chordata; class Aves; order Coraciiformes; family Cerylidae; genus Megaceryle; species Megaceryle maxima. The sequence continues at coordinate 15,913 of JANHGN010025375.1, read as the reverse complement.
CCTCCTCCACTCGTGCCTGCGGTGCCCTCACCTCTGGCAGGCATGCCAGCAGCCAGTTGCAGGCAGTAACCAGCTGGTTTTCTCCCAGCAGCAGCAGAGGCAGCTGGTGCTGGGACAGTGAAGCTGATGGAGACACAGCACATCTTGGAGCCAGGCGCAGGTGGTGTGAGCTGGACCACAGAGGAGCAGATGCTGCCTGCTGCCATTCCTGGGCTGACCTCCTGCATCTCCCCTGCCAGTAGGGACAAAGCTGCAGGGGCCCCAGAGGTCAGTGAGGGGCACAGGGGGACGCAGTGTTGCTGGGATGGGGGGAAGGGGCTGTGTTTGACAGAGATGATCCCATGAGGCAAGGAGGGCCGGTGGGGGAGGTAGTCATGTAATGATGCTGGTAGCAGGGTAGGTGCCAAGGGACACCCATTCCTGAAGGGGTTTGGGTGCCTGGTGGCCAAGGGTCTTCCCAACTCAAAGCTGCTTGCTAGGGAGCAGGGACAGCTTTTCAGCTGCCCCCAAGAGCCATGGCTGGGGCAAAAATAGAGGGAGAAATTATCTGACCCTGATCCCATCTGTGGCTCACTTACTGTCCCATTGAGGGGTGGGGAGCTCTATCTTTGATTCCTGCCCTGTTGCCACCATTGCCATGGCAAGGGGTTCCAGGGGCCCCGTTTCCTCTGGGATTGAAGCTGTGAATTTGCAGTGGGGTAACATGGCTCTTGCTACCACTGCTGATGCACAGCCCCTGATTCTGCTCCAGCTCCCCCTTGTCTCATCTCTCAGCACCCTTGTGGGGTGCCAGGACAGGGCTGTGTGGCTTGGAGGTCTGTGGCCAGCCTGCACAGGTGGCACATCCTACCTGTCCCAGAGGGATAACCACATCAGTGGGCATGCAGCAATGATGCTACTAAGGCTTGCGAGACTGCCACAGGCTTTACTTCTACGTTCAGCAAGGCATGGCCACCCCATGTTCCCCCCCTTCCCCATCACCAGCACTGCTGGGTGGTGGCAGAGCCCTGCCACCTCCGGTTCTCTTCCAGTGCTGTGCCTCGCACCAGAAGCTGATGTGCCCACAGGGATCTTGGCCAGGCAGGATGGTTTAGGGGTGCCCAGCCCTTGGCTGCGGCAGTCCCAGCAGCAGAAGGACTGGCAGATGCCTGCAGGCATCACTGCGGCACATACTGCTTGGGGTCTCCAGGGAAGGGCAGGGTGGGTGCCTGGTTGAAGTGAGCCATGAGGAAGATGCCAACGGTGCCAAACACAAAGAGGGAGGCCATGATGAAGAAGCAGACACGGTCAATCACCTGTCCCACTAGGATCCACTCTTCACTCTCCTGACAGTGGCACAAGGATCGGGGTGAGGACTGCCCCTGCTGCCGCCCGCGCAGGTCCCTCTCTCCCAGCCCTGACTCCCAACCCTGACTCACACTGTTGAAGTCGTTCTGCTCCCTTATGGCGTTGGCGATGTGGTTGCAGGCGTCCACGCAGGCATGGATCTCGGGGCCTGCCTCCTCCAGGCTCTGGCAGAAGTCCTGGGCACTGCCACTCTCCAGACCATGTCCTACAGGCGGCACAGCCAGCACAGCAGGCAGCAGTGAGTGCCTGGCCACCTGGCACATTGCCCAGCCTTGTGAGTAGGTGCCAACCCCCCAAGGACACTCACCAATCTTCTCCAGTACACTTTTCATCAGCCCATCCCTTTCCTTCTGCTTCTCAAAGAGCAGCTCAGTCCGGGCTTTCCAGAGCATGTACTCATCAGCTTTCACTATGAGCCCCAGGGAGCTGCGTCTCCGGGCAGCTTGTGGTGGCCCTGATGTCTCCTCTGGCACATGCATGCCCAGGTAGCGGGGCAGGAGGCGCAGGCACACCTGGACACGGCATCACCTGCAGGGAACTGACCCTCCCACTGCCCAGGGCACCCAGTGGCTGCTATCGGGCCCCTTGCATCACCCAAAGCATCCCTGTGGGGTACATTTGTGCCACTGGGATGCTGGATGTGTTGGCACCTTCTCCTCCCAAGTGGCTTGGAGGGATTTGGTGGCACAGTGTTGTCCCCTGGGGGCATCTGAGGGGTCCCTCTTCATGCCAGGGCTTGGATTCAGATGAAAGCATGTCTGCCAACCCACTCTGCGATGGACGTGACCTCAGTCCCAAACACCCACCCCATTCCTCATCTATAAAGGGTAGGGGGTCAATGGCAGGTACCTGGCGCACTCTCTGGGACATGGAATGAGTGTTGGGTGTTCTCAGTGAGACGTTGAGGACGATGACAGCATTCACCACAATCACCACTGTCACCACCATGAGGAAGGTCAGGTACCTGAGAAGGGGACAAGGGGTCTCACAGGGGTAGCTGGGTTCAGCTATGGGCATGTAAGGTCCTTCTCAGTGCCCTCCTGGACTGGAAACTGGAGATGGGCAGTAGGACAACCACGTGGTAGCCCTGTGCCATCCCTGCCTGGGTTGGGGGTTATTTCCCTGCCAGGGTCCTGTCCCTGGGCACTGGCTGTTGCACAGCACCCAAAGACCCTGCTGGCACAGCGTGACAGCAGGGCTGTCACCCCTGTCCCCATGCTTCACTTACTTCCCAATGAGAGGCACAGCCTGAGAGGTCTCAGGCACCTTCTGGGCAATGAGGAAGAGGAAGACAGTCTGGGCCAGGAGGACATTTATGGAGACTGTGCATTTCTGTCCACCCGCTGCCAAGGAGGGGAGAAGGCAGAGGTTGGCAGGGGGCAGTGGTGTGGACATTGCCCTCCTTTGGCAAAAAGCCCCTGCCCCACAGATGAGCTGCTCAAATCCTGGCATGAGGCTTTTACCATAGGGTACCTGGAAATCCACTACCCCCCCGCCGCCTTCCCTGCCAAATACCACAGCAGTTGGTGAGAGGTGGCACCAAAGGTCCCCAAGTACGGGGGGGACAATGAGCCCTTCCTCACCTGTCACTTCCCCCTGGCACATCCCCATGCCCTCTGTGGACTCAGCACCAGTGTGTACCTTTGGCAGGCAGAAAGTAGACCACCACGGCCATGGCAGAGATGAGGACACAAGGCACAATGATGTTGATGATGTAGAAGAGTGGCTTGCGCTGGATGATGAGGTAGAAGATGACCTGCTGGTACTGGATGTCATCTGGGGTGAATTGCTCTGAATTGATGATCTTCCGAGCAGGGCGGTGCTTGATGGCCCATTCGCCATTCTCTGACGTGTGGAGGTGCCACGTGAGTCCCACCACCCTCCCGGCTCAGGGAAAGGAGGAAGGGGAGGGCTGGTGATCAGCATGGACCCTATGGGGCAACCAGGCTGGGCATGGTGTGGGGAAAGGTGCTAGAACCACTGGGGAGGGAGATGAGCACCATGAACTGTGCCAAGATTCCTGGGCAAAATGCCCCAAAAAGCTGTTGGATGGGGCAGCCAGGCACACAAGTAGCACCTTGAGCCCTTTGGGAGCTCCCAGGACATTATGTGTGGGGCTGAGGTCCCCCATCTCCCTGCCCCCAGAGCATTGTGAGGGGAAGCCGAGCGTGGCGCTGGGTGACAGCACGCTGTTTGCCCCCGCTGTCTGCAGGAGCAATAGATTTTTTCCCAGTTAAGATCGCAGCTCGAACCGGTAATGAAAAAATAAATCTCGCTGCCTGAAAAGCATTTTGTTCCTTCAATATGCAATTAAAATGTGATGGAAAACGTCATCGTTTGGCCGTGACAGCTCCGTTCCCAGCATCAATCAAGCTCCCAGGAGCGGTGCTCTCCAGGAGCGGCTGCCAGGCAGTAAGAGCCCCGAGCTGGGAGGGTTAGCAAAACAAATCTCTCCCACACTCCCGCTTCCACTAATAACTTAAGTGCCCATGTAATGGTGGGAGCTGCTAATAGCCCCAGCAGCCCGGCTTCGGGCAGCCACCAGTGTAACACCAGGTCTGCTGGGCGTCCTAAGTGGTTGGATGCTCCTGTGCCACGCGAGCAGCCACGGTACTACCTGTGAAAGCCTCGGGGTCGATGGAGATCCACTCCACAGTCTGGCCTTCCTCCACTGTCAGCAGCAGGTTGATTTCATTGGCACTGTATGTCTGGGACCTGGGGAAGGATAAGGGGGTGGCACAGGCTGGCATGCAGGGGCTTGGATGGGCAAAGGGTGCCCCTGTGGCATGGGGTCACACTGGCCACCTCCAGCTCTGGGGTGCCAGGGGACAGGTAGGTGGCACTTGTCTGCCTCGGGGCTTGTTGCCCAGGGCAAAGGTGGACATCCCATGCCAATCCCTTGTGTCCCAGGAGGATCTGTCATGGTGCCCGCATGTGCCCAGCTGGTGCTCACTGGAAGACCATGGTGCAGTTCTGCCAGTCGAAGGGGAAGTAAGTGACATGGATGACACAGGCGCTGCGGTAGATAGCAGGGGGCAGCCAGTAGATGCTGCCATCAGGGGACACCAGCACGTTGGTGTAAAGGGTGATTTCGAATGTCCCATCAATGCTGAGAGGGAAAGGGTAGGCTTAGCCTCAGACTGTGCCCAGGGGGCAGCTGCCACCCAATGTATGGGGATATGTCCCTATTGCCCCATTACCTACTTGTTCTCCAGGACAATGTCAGGCAGCCAGACCATAGTGGAGGGCACTCGCAGCGTCTGGATGTTGTTGTATTTCTTGGGGTCCCACCGCAGGCGATAATCAGACCATTGCTGAGGGAAGAGCAGAGGGTCACAGTGCTCCCCAGGGTGGATGACCTTGTGAGCTGCCTGTCTCATGCTACCCCCAAAATGGGCTCAGTTGGGGGCACCCAAAAAATGGAGTGCAGGTAATGGTGCCAGCCCTCAGTGGCGTGCCACCTTGAGATGCAAACATGGTGGGAGGGTGTGGGGTGGGTGAGCAGTCAGGGTGTCCTGCCTGGAGGTGACAGGTCTCACCATCTCAATCCAGACGTTGGTAGTGAGGGTCTCCTCCCGCTCATTCTGGCAAGGAGGGAAGAAGAGAGACAGCTTTAATGCTCTGCCCACCTCTGCCTAAGGACTCTACGTGTGTGGTCAAATCCAATCCCACTACAGGGACTGGGACGGTAGGAGTCTCACCAGGGAGATTAGGTTGGTGAGGGTGAGCTTGAGGGTGACATCAATGATCTGGTCCCCACTAGCTGGACGCAGGTGCCGGTTGTAGTTGGACATGAGGTCCTGGAGCAGCCTCTCCTCCTGGTTCCTGCAGGCTACACCTGGGGAGGGCACGTACATGGGGGCACCCCCAGGCCTTACTGGGTTGGGGGGGCACAGGGTGTACATGGGGAGGGGATGGGCACACGTGTTTCTGTGGGTGTGCACACAGCTGCACATGCCTACCCCCACCACATCCCCCACCCCTCTCACCCCAGAGCAGGACATGGGGAAAGTGAGCTGCCAGCTTGGGGACACCCTGGTGTGATGGTGCACGGTGCTGTACACCCATAGGTGACAAACCCTCAAGGGCAAAGGTGAGGGGTGAGGAGGTCCCACCCCCCTATGCTTCCCCCTGGGGTGGGCACCTCTTACCTGTCAGGGTGCAGAGGGTGAGGAAGAGGAGGCTGTGGCTGTGCATGGTGGTGCTGTGGGGCGCGGGGCTGGGGCTCTGCTTGGCTGCCTGCACGTCGATCTTCTGGGCCTGGCGCCCGGTGGGACAGGACAGCTGTCCTCTGCCACCGTCAGCTGTTCCCAACAGCCACAGGGGCCAGGGAGGGACGAGTGACCACCCCCACCACCCCCCACCACTGCCAGCAGGGTGAGGCTAGTTTATTGTGAAACTCCTCTGGCATTTTGTGCCCAGGGTGTTTGGAATTTAGTCTGGGATTGAACTCTGCACCTCAGTTTCCCCATGTCCCCCACAGGGAGATGCATCTCCCTGCAGCAGACACCCATGGATTATGGAAATGGGGTGCTCCCCTGAAAGCACCCCCTGCAGTGCCCAGTCCCCCCTGCAGGGAGGTGGCCGCCCCTTTGTTTAGAGTGGGAATGGGGCAGGCAAGTCCCACCACATCAGTCTGGGGAGTGATGCCCACCTTGGGGGTCCATATCCTGGTGGGCCCTGTGCTGGGGCGGGGGGGGAAGTGACATTTCTGGCTCATTGGAGAGGATGTGACAGCTGTACTGGGCCACTGCCGGGGGGGGGGAGAGCATGTCAGCTGTGCCCCCTGAAACCAGAGCCCCAGCATCCCACAGCTGAGCTGGGGAAGGAGACACCCCTCTTGGGCCCCGACTGGATGTTCAGGGGGGGATGACTCATGGGTCTAGCTGAGGGGTCAGAGGGACAGGGGATGATGTGGGCACTGGTGGTGTCTCTGCCCACTACAGTGGGTACACAGGGGATGGTGCCATGCTGGGTGGGTCCATCCCCTTCTCCAGCCCATCCCATACCAAGTGCCCAGTCCAATGGGGGTAATAGGACTGGTACCACCATAGCTCTCTTGGAAACATCCCTTCCAGCCACAGCCAAGGACACCCACCATGCTCAGCACACCCAACAGCACCCATTCCCTGGGTGTGTATCACCCTCCCCAGCACACACACAGTGGTCAGGTTGGGCACCATGCCCAAGGGGGACACCAAGAGCAGCCACTGGCTCAGAACCCTTCAGGGAGAAGCATCCAACTTTATTTTCCCAAGCCAAGGCAGGTGAGTAGGGGGCTAGCAGATGGGACCCCCCTATGCCCCTTAGATGAAGCGCTTGTTCTCCTCCCGGTAGTCATAGAGGTCTCCAGCAAAGGGCAGTGGCGGTGGGTGGTTGAAGGTGCCCATTAGGAAGATCCAGAGGGTGGCCACCACCAGCATGGGAGTGATGAGAAAGAGGCAGAGACGGTCCAGGGTCCGGGCCACAAGGTTCCAGTTGTCCTTCTCCTGGGGAGAGAGCTGGGAGTTGGGCAGGGTGGGGCACAGGGAGGCCCCTCTGCTTCCTCCATGCCCACGGCCCCCACCTCGTTGTAGCTGTTTTTCTCCTGTATGTGTTTGACGATGAAGTTGGCACTGTCAACAACAGGTTTTATGTGCTCATAGAGCTGCTCCTCACCCGCATCTCGCAGTGCCAAACCTGCGGGCAAGGGGTTGGTGAGATGGGCTCAGAGGGGTTGCCACACCTGGAGACCTCCATTCCTCCCCCCCTTCCCCGTATCCCCACAGAGGGGCAGAGGCTCACGGGCAGGGGTGACACGGCTGGCCAGCCCGTGCCGCTCCGATTGCTTCTCAAACATGAGCTCGCTGCGGGACTTGACGCTGAAGTACTCCTCTGCCTTGGCGATGTAGCCAGCTGAGCTGCAGCGCCGGATGCATGGGGCGCCTGCTGGGCTCTCAGACGGTTGTGACATGCCTAGCAGGCGAGGCAGGCTCTCCAGGAAGACCTGGGGTACAGGAAGGAGTATCAGGTCCCTTGACCACGTCCCCAGTGTAATGCCACCCTGTCGCTCACCTTCTGCCCCCAACCTGGGGATGCAACCCCTTGAAGTGACATAGATGGGACACCCCAGGGTGATGACAGGGTTGTGCTGCCCCATGCCCTCTGTGGGACATGGTGCCACCCCTGTACCCTCCAGTTCACCCAGCCCAGCACCCTGCTCACCTCTTTGACCCAGTCAGACATGATATGGGTGCTGGGGGTGCGGAAGTGGAAGTTGAGGACCACAACGCAGATCAGCACCACAGCTGTCACCAGCAGCATGACGAAGAGCAGATACCTGTGGAGGGCACAGATCTGGGGCTGGCATTGCCACAGGGGCTGGGCACAGGCAGAGCTGCCCTCTGGCACCATGAGGAACCCTCCATGTCCCCACTACACCCAGCAGTACTCGGGACTCACTTGCCAATGAGGGGGATGGCATGGGAGGTGGCGGGCAGGCGCTGGGAGATGAGCAGGAGGAAGACAGATTGTGCCAGGAGCACTGAGATCACCAGAGTCATCTTCTCACCACCTGGAGAGCAGGTGAGCTCAGGCAAACCCTGCTCCAGGCCCCCATTCCAGATCCCAATACCCCCAGTACCAGGATTGCCCTTCTGGTGTCCTGCCATATGGTGCCCTATATATGGTTTTCTATTATGGGAGTACCCCAGGGTATCCTGTGCCCAAGTGCACCCCTGCCAGACTGCCTGGCTGGGATGATGGTGTCCTACATGGGGATGCTGCAGTACCAGGATGTCCCCATGCTGGGCATTGGGGTGTACCTCTGTCCCAGGACCTGGCACAGGAGTGGGACATGGAGGCAGCCCATGGGGTGACTTCTGTATGAGGCAAGGGTGCTGTGGGGCTCACTCACTGTCAGCGGGCAGGTAGAAGACGAGGATGGCCATGAAGGCAATGAGGATGCAGGGTGTAACAATGTTGATAACATAGAAGAGTGGCTTCCGCTTAATGATGAGGTAGAAGGTGATGTCCTGGTGCTCGCTGCTTTGAGGGGGCTGGTCAGGGTGTATGTTCTTGCGGGCTGGGCGGTGGATGATTTCCCATTCCCCATTCTCTGTCAGGACACATGGGACAGCACATGGCATGGGGGACCCTCGCCAAACCCATTGTCACCATTCCCACCAGTACCAGTGTCCCCATCTGGGTAACTCCAAGCCTGGTGGGATCAGTGCCAGGGCGCCAAAGCCCTGGGTACTTGGGTGTCTTCATGGCAGGATACTCCAGTGCCAGGGTATCCCCAAGCCCTGTACAAGGTGTCCTGCTGCCACAGGACACAGAGAGAGCACAAGCATTACCTGTGAAACCTTCAGGGTCGATGATAATCCACTCCACCGGGTAATACCTGCCCGTACTTGGGTCGCTGTCCTCCTTCAAGTGCATGCTGATCTCCAGGGCACTGTATGCCAGCGAGCTGACCCGTGGCCAGGGGAACAAGTGGTCAGGGGCTGCACCTGCTGTTTGGTACCCACCACTAACCCACCTTGACCTCCACCATGATGGACTTGGGCCACCAAATCATCTACAAACCCCCACCTTGCTGAGCCCCAAAGGCAAGGGAAGGTGCTGGCAGCAGTAGGCACCACAGGATGCCAGGATGCCCACCTTGCTGCCCAGCCATCCCCTGCCCAGCCAGACCCCTGGCACCTGAATTTGAGGGTGCAGTTCTGCCAGTCAAAGGGGAAGAAGTCAACATTGATGGGACAGGCGCTGCGGAAGATGGCGGGTGGCAGCCAGTAGACGTTGCCTGTGTCATAGATGAGGACGTTGCAGTAATAGGCGATCTCAAAGAGCCCATCGTTGCTGTGCCAGGAGAGAGTCAAGGTGATGGTGGGGCTAGTGAGGGCAGGGGGAGCTCTGGGCACCCATTGGGCACAGCTCAGGAGGTTCAGAAGGGGAAACTGAGGCATGGCTCACTTGTTCTCCAGGACTATCTCAGGCAGCCACAGCATGTCTGGTGGCAGACGCAGCACCTCAATGTCCCCAAACTCTGATTTGTTCCACTGCAGGCGGTAATCGGTCCAGCCCTGGAAGGGGGGATCCCCACGACACCCCCTCACCATTCTGGGCCACTGCATTGCCCATACCTCAGGCACACCATCACACCACAATGCCTGTCCCTACTCACATGCTCGAGCCATACGTTGGTGGTGAGTGTCTCATCCACCTCTTTCTGCAATGACAGTGTAGGGCAGTGAGATGTTATAGCCATGCCCAGCATCTGTCCCCTTCCCCAGCCCAGGACCCTCAACCCTCACCAGTCAGGGTTCAAGGCAGTGGCCTCGGGACTCCCCCATTCAGCCAGCCCTAGGGGTGAGGCAAGGCTGGGGTCACCCCACAATAGGCATTCTGTGCTGGGGCTCACCAGTGAGATGAGATTGGAGAGAGTGAGGGCCAGGTAGACGTCCACGACCTCATTGGTGGAGACGACGGGGCGCACCTCCTTGTCATAGCCCCTCTCCTCAAAGAGGTAGTGGATGAGCCGCTCCTCCTGGTTCACACAAAGCCCACCTGGGAGTGTGGGGTCAGGCAAGACAGGGAGAACTAGTGGGGGTTTTGGGCCCAGCACAGGGGGGCTTCTGGGATGCTTGGTGAGGGCAGGGTGGTGTAAGAATGCAGGGGACAGGAGTAGGCCAGGACACTGCACGTCTGTGATGCACAGGGCCATGAACACAGTACATGGAAATGATGAACATGTGGGGTCATATGAGCACAGGGCAAGGACACGGGCACAGACAGAGGGACACACAGATAGAGACCTGCACACACAGGGACACGAGACACCTGGGTACAGACACGTTGACACTGTGCACGCAGGGGGATGCACACACAGAGGCACACAGGGACCCACGGACATGGATCCAGTATATGCAGGGACACATGGTCATGGATGCAGCATCACTGTGCACACACACAGGGACACACAGACACAGTGACACCGTACACAGACAGACAGACACACTGCCCAGGCAGGGACACAGCTCTGCGTGGCACACCCAGGACAGAAAAGCAGGGAATGCTCAGTGATGGGACTCTGACAGGCTATACCCAAAATGCAGCCCAGGGGACACTTGTGACCAGCTTGGACCCTGCCACCATCACCCTGTACCAACCCCATCAAGGGGGCCAAGGACACCCCCAACAATGGGGCATCCCTGTGCCCAAGACCCCAGGACCCCACTCACCTGACAGCACCAGTGCCCCAAACAGGGCCAGCCGCCCCAGCAGGTCCCCCATGAGGTGCCCACGGTGCCTTTGTGCCGTGCCAGGCCCTGGCCACCTCCCCGCTTGGCCTGGCCGAACGGATGTCCGGCTGCCGGCTGGAGCAGGAGATGGATGGTGCCAGGTGCTGAGGGGGAAGGGTGCCGGCACCACATACCCACTCCCACCCCTCTCTTCCGGCACCACTGTGCCCGGAGAAAGGGAGACAGGCAGACACAGCTGGCCCCACCAGCCCCAAGACTGTCAGCCTCTCAGCCTGAGTCTGGGCGCCCCAGCACGGGCATTTCTGGTTACTGGGAGGAGCGGTCCCTTCTCTGCTGCTCAGTCCCAGCAATGCTGCTCGGGGGCAGCAGGCTCCCTTGCAAACAGGAGGGGCTGGTACCCACCAGTGACCAAGCACAAGGGTGGCATCACCTGGCACTTGCTGTTGGGCCAGGGCAGGCTTGGCTCTTGCACCAGCAGGAGGTTTCATATGGGTCCCCAGTGGGGTGGCACCAGGTGTGGGCACTGGTGCTGTGCTATGGTTGCTGTTGTGGGCAAGAGGAGTGTTGAGCCCCCAGGGAGGGGGCTGGGGAGTCTGTGCCAGTCTGGGCACAGTGTTGTTGCCGGCAGCAGGAACCAAGGCTGGGAGCATTGCTTCAGGGGACAGGGGAATGGGAACAGGGATTCAGTGGGATGTCACATCCCTCATGGAAATTCCCCCACTGGCACCTGCCTCACCAGCAGTGCCTGGCACAGCACTCACTTCACACTCACCAGCTACTGGAAAATAGAGCCCTTCTTTATTGAAAAATAAACCTTTCTCTGTACAAATAAATAACAGCCCAGGTGCCTCTGGGGAAAGTGAGGTGGAAGTGGGCTTGCCAAGGGGGGAGTCCCAGGGGAGAGGAGGGCTGTAATCCCTGGCTGAGATGCTCCAGGTGCCCCGCAGCACCCCATAGCCCCAAGGGCAGTTGGGCAGTGCTGGTGGGAGGAGGGAAACTGAGGCACAATATGGGACAAAAGGGTGGGAGAGCCTGAGCTGGGGAGGAGTCTGTGTTTGAAGGACATGAGAGGCCCCTGCCCCAGCGTCCTGTCCCCACGTTGATGTGGTGCCCCAGGAGCACCATTAGGTTTTCAGCACCTCGAGTGCCAGAGCGACAAGGCCGGGCATGCTGCGGGCCAGCGACTCGCTCTCCAGCCCCACGAGGCCAGTGAAAGCTGTGGGGCGGCCCCCCACCAAGGCCCGCACCTGTGCCCGATACAGCCCCTTGATGTTTTTGGAGCCCAAGTCCACCAGAATCTGCAGAGAGATGATACCATGAGTCCCAGGGGAGCCAGGGACACAGTGATGGCCTGGGGGTTGGCACTGTTTGGTTGCCAGGGTGGGTGGCTCAGAGCATCTGGGTGGGACACTCACCTCCTGGAAGGTCATGGCCAGGTCTGGCTCGGGCACCTGCAGCACCCAGGAGTACAGCTCCCGCACTGCACCCACCCTCACTGCAGACTCGTTGAGACCAGGGCAGGCTGCAACCCCAGGGGCAGGCAGGAGAGAGACAGAAGGGGGACATCAGGGAGAAATCGCAGGTGTATCACACTGCTGACCACCCTGGGGAGGAGCAGCTGTGCTCTGGGGATTCTGGGGCAGCAGGGGCAGAGTGTCCCCATGGAGGGGACCATCGCACCAACATATGACAATGAGCCCTAGGACTGGGGTGTGAAGCTGAGACCAGGCTTGACACCTTCCTATGGTGGCATGTGGCATCCTACATGGCTGGGGGTTGTGGAGCACTTACTTCTGCCTACACCTGCCTCCTCCTCTTCCTCCTTCTCCTCTTCCTCCCCTGGCAGCTCTGTGGGCACTAGCTCACGTTTCTCCCTCAGTGCAGACCCTGCAACCAAGAGAGATGTGAAAACCCTAGTGGGGATGCGACCAGTGGGCACTGCCTGGGCACTGAGCCAGACGGTGGATGGGACTGCTTCATTGGCTCCAGCCCCCAAAGGCTCCCAGGGCTCACGGCTCAATGCAGGGGTCCCCGACAGCTCTCCAGTTGCCCATCGTGGCTCCGTGGATTCAAGAGGGCTGCTGAGGTCCAGCTCTGCCCGCAGTTGAGTGAGGAAGGCTCGTCCCTGTCCCACCAGCTCCTCCACCACCTTCTCGCCTTGCTGAAGGGAATGGGGGACAGAAGAGGTGGTTGGGCACCCATGGACATGGCCAGGTGCACAGTGGCAGAGTGTAGTGCAGAGCTGTGCTGGTGTTGGATTGGGTGTTGGGGATATATGGTTGTCTTTATGGCTGTGTTGGATCAGATCCTAAGCTGCAGGGTCAGATCCATGGCACAGCACTGGTTGAACTAGGACCACCAGTTTCAGCTAGAAAGGGTGAAATGCCCCCTCTGTGGTGTCAGAGTAGGAGATGCCACTACCTCTATGTCTGCACAGAGGATAATGGGCCCAAGGGATGTCAGGAGGGGACACAGGGGGACTGCTGGGCTTTGGTCCTTAGTGGCACTGTCACCAGAGGGGCAAAGGCTCCCCCCAGCCCATTCCTCCACAAATACCTGCAAGAAGAGCCATGTCTCCCCAAGGAGCTGCCCCGCGTCCGGTGTGGGTACTGGGGAGCTGACCCCCGACATGTCCCTCAACACCTCCACCCAGTCCTGCAGACGGGGCCCCACAGCCCTGAAGAGGCCTGCGAAGGGGGGCGGCCGCCCAGCCCCCTGCCTGCAAGCACAGCAGGGAGAGCTCAGCCAGGCACCTGGTGGCACCCATCCCCTGGGCAGTGCCATCCCCTGCCCTGTGCACCCCTGGTGGGACCTGGGTGGCCCTGGTCAACCTGGGGGGCTGTGTCCACCTCCCTCCAGGAGTGCCCTGATTGAAGGAAGAGCAGGACCCCAATGGTTTAGGTTGTGCCCAAAAAGGCATGTCAGTGCCCATAGGCATCTTGCCCCCAAAACCTTTAGTACCCAGTGCCCCATGGCCCACCATGCCTTACCTGATGGGAGGTCTCTGGGGTCCCTCTGCCATGGGGCTGGGCTGGCCCCCTACCACAGCTGGGCCTGGGGGGACAAAAGGGGACAAGAGAGACAAGGGGTAGGGGAACCCCAGAGGGGTGGCAAGGCAGGCTGCTGGTGTCCTGGTCACTGGTATAGGGGGGATTGATGGGACCCCAAGCAGGGACAGAGTCACACAGCTGGGAGGGTACCTGGGACATCCCTGCGGACACGATGGGGGAAGAGATGCCCGTAGATCTTGCCCAGGAGCTGGGGCAAGGCACGGGTGAGGAAGGAGAAGTCAAACTGGTTTCGGATGAAGTCCCCAGCCCGGCGCAGGAAATCCACCAAGGTCTGGGCATAGGAGTGCAGCTCTGTGGGTGAAGTGGGAGAGCCATAGCCCCAGCACTGCAGTGACCCATGCCAACAGAAATGGATTCCCTCCTCCCACCCTCACCCGACACGACCCCATGGCTCACCGCATCGCCTTGTTCTGGCACGGCAGGTCTCTTCAGCCAGGCGGGAGCAGGTGGCCTGACCCTGGGGGGCCCGGCAGGACCCAGCGTAGAAGGTGCAGAGGCGGGCACGCTCAGGTGGCTGCTGCTCAGGGGGCAGCTGGGCCAGCGCCAGCAGGTCAAAACAGCTTGGTTCCCGGCTGCCAGGGGTGGCTGTGGGGGCACCAGGGCTGCCATGAGATGCTGAAGCCCCCGCTAGGGTGATATATCCCTGCAACACCCTGAGCATCTCTGTCCCCTCTGGCACAGCCAGTGGCACTCACAGTCCATCTGGAGGCTGAGCCAGTCCACAAAGGCAGCAACACGGGTGTAAACACCTGGTTTGCCCCTCTCACCGCAGCCATCGCCCCATGATGTGATGCCGTAGAGGACGAAGCGGTGTGAGGAGGGGTCCTGGCACGCCAGTGGGCCCCCCGAATCGCCCTGGGGAGGGGGGGGAAATGCCTAAATGTCAGTCGGAAGTGGGACCCCAACAGTGCTGCCAGGCTGTGGTGTAAGCCCAGCACTGCATGCCGTAAGAGGTTTTTGAGCTGTGAGTCTGGCAGCCTCCCAGCCCTGGGTGTTACCTGGCAGGAGTCGATGCCCCCAGACAAGTACCCAGCACAGAACATGGTGCTGGTGAGCAGGTCCTTGCCCAGTGCGCCCTGGCACGTCTCCTGGCTGAGCAGCGGCACCCGCGCCTCCATCACCACATCAGCTGCCGGACCCTCTACCAGGTAAGGCACTTGTTACAGAGTCCCTCATGCCCAGGCACCCCCCCTCTTTTTTGCACATCCCCATTCTGTCTTGGTGCATCAGCACTGGGAACCAGAGAGGGCACCAAGGGGGATGTTCCCTAGACTACCTGGGTGTTGGGGTGACATCTACCTTCATAGAGAGATCCCCAGCCTGCAATGTAGCAGGTGGTGCCAGGGCTGGGCTCTGTGGGGCCGCTGGGCAGGCACACAGGACTGATGGTCGGTGATGGGACCAGTGGCACTGCCAGCTCCAGCAGTGCCAGGTCCCCATGAAATGTCTTGGGATTAAACTGGAAGGAGATGGGGGGTGTCAGTGGTGTGCCCTGGGGCGTGCACAGGGAGGATGGGGGGGTGCCCACCTCCACCAACCTTGGGATGAGGCAGGATGCGCCGAACAGGCACTGCCCGTTTGCCCACACCTGGCTTGCCCAGCTCATGGTCACCCACTACCACTGTCCACGCCAGCTCGTTCCGGTTCCTGGCAGGGTGGAAGACAGTGAGTTAGTGGGGGACAAGGGTGCCATCCGTGACCCCCCCTGCAGGGACACTGTCCCTACATTGCCGTGTCCCACTCCATACCCGGCAAAGCAGTGGGCCGCAGTGAGGACCCAGGAGTGCCCCACCAGGACCCCTCCGCACATCAGCTCCCCATGGAGCCGCACTGACACCAGCCAGGGCCAGGCCCCTGGCAGGGCCACGCTGCCACCCATGATCCGTCCTTGGGGGGCCGTGGCATTAGCTTGGTGAACCCCACGGTGCCCGCAGGTCCCTGGGGGACAAAGATGGGGTAAGAGGGGGGTCCCACAGCCCCACTGCTGCAACACCTCCTATCCTGGGTAGGCACAGGGTGGCTGGGCATGGTGGTGCTGGGAAGGCCGTGGCAGGTGGAGAGGTTGGCGGGTGACCCCCAAGGGGGTCAGGCTGCGCCGGGTGCGCTGTCAAGCCTCATTGTGCTCACAGAGGCGAGTGGGCGGCGGGCTGGGGGCACCCCGCAGCCCGGCAGCTGCTGACGCTAACCTCTGCCCCCCGGCCCAGCAGGCAGCCGGGGGGGTGGGGGCACCTGCGGCATGCTGGGGGGTGG
>JANHGN010025374.1:22924-54385 GCA_024605025.1 Megaceryle maxima | reverse complement strand
TTTTATTTTTAAAAAGTAGATCAGTTCTCAGATCTATTTCTACAGATGGAACCTGCAGTAATTTTTTTTTTTTTTTCCCCAAACTGAAAGATGGTTTGTGGCTGGATAATAAACTAAAAAGGTATCTTAAGTCAGTACTTCTGTTAAATCCTTTGTATTTTGAAACATTTTGCTCCTACCCTTTGTTCTTGGATACAACTGAGAATTCCCAGGACACTTATGGCTTTGTGGACCTTTTTTAAGGCACAGTGCCAGCATAAGCCGTTTCTGCCATGTGTTAACCCACAGCTGTGTTGCCACAGCAGTCCATATGGCACTGGCCCATGAACACCACCGGGAACAGATACAGCTGAAGTAGGAAAGCATTTTTCTTGGTGGGCGGTATTCAAGACTGCAAGTAAGAATGAAATGAGAATGTATTTTGAGCTAGGATTGCTTTATGGATTGGATCATAGCTGGGATGTGTTGGCCAGCTGTAGGCAGCTGATTTTTTTATTTAACTATTGTTGTAATATGTTGAATGGCACAAATGTTTTGGTTATTCTCCCTACCCTTCAAGTAGTAGGTAGTATTCAGGGTTAAAGCTGAACAGATATCTATCAGTTTCAGGTATGTATATATATGTGTGTGTATAGTGTGCATACAGACAGTAATATGTATGTATAGTAATTGTGGGAGAATGCAGCTTGTGTTTGGTTTTTAAAACCTTAAAATTCTAAATAGTTTATAGGAAATCTCTCTTGCTTATTAGGATTCAAGTTAAGTGCTCATGTGTTCTGTGTAAGGTGATAGTCTTCAAGCCATTGAATACTTCATGTCACATAGGCGACCAAGTTTTTTTTTTTGGCTAGAGGGGAGAAGAGACCATTTGGCTCTTACTCAGGTCTGCTGGTTAATGGAGAGGGAACTAAACCTCATCTCTTAAAATATTGCTGGTTCTGTGTGTCTTTATGGCTTGGTGATGTGAACTTGTAGGTTTAGGTTTATATATTGTAGAATTACTTGACTAAAAAGACAGTAAATTTGGGTTTGAAATTGATTAAGAAGAAAATTAAAAGTCAATAGGTAGAAATGTATGATGGGTCCTATGAAAGTAGGTTGAAATGGGAAATTAAATACTCTGGACAACTCAGTCTTCTGGTTGCAGAATGATCACATAGCGTACTGGTGCTGAAAATGTACTGCTTTGCCACAGATTAGTCCTGCCTTTAATAGCACGAGCGTTTCAGACATGTCTGTCTCGTGCAGGAGCTATGAGATCAAAAGTTATACCTGCTTTTTTCAACAATGTCAACTGGTCTGTAGTCGTTGTGACAACTTTACTACATATACATTGTTTTTATTTTTACATTACTTCTTTAAGGTTCTGCTTTGCTCACTGAATTTAATTATTTTATTTAATAATTATTTTTGAAGGTTGTATGTGATTTTTTATGTTTGTAGTGTTAAAAATGTCCACAGGCATGGTGAAAGTATAAATGTGGGTTTGAAATTGATACTATTTCTCTTCTGAGCTCTCGCTGTCATTGATTCTAGTAGGAGATGAATGCTGTCGTATGTAGGTAACCTGTTCAAACACAATATGAACTGAAATTACTGCTTCCATGTGACAAAGTGTGGCTTAAGTATAGGGAGTTATGCTATTGATTCATTTCAGACCTGTTGAGTCAGCAGAACAGATCCTGTGCAATGTAACTGGGAGAGGAGTGCCTGACTTATAACCATCTCTGAAATTGTGCCTCTGTTGCTTGACCTTGATCTTACTCAAGTCAGTGGGGAGAACCACTGGTCCATAATACATTTTCCATTGACAGAGCTGGCATTGTCCATCAGATCAAGACTTGTGTTTGTATCTCTAAGAACACAGACCTCAAAATCTACCACAAAATTTCTGCCAGTAATGTTGTCTTCATCAGGAAGAATTCTTGGGGAGAAACTAATCTTAGAATCATCAAGGTTGGAAAAGACCTTTAAGATTGAGTCCAACCATTATCCCTACTCTACTGAGTCCACCACTAAGCCATATCCCCAGGCACCACACCTTTATGACTTTTATACACATCCAGGGATGGTGACTCAAACGTCTCCCCGGGCAGTCTGTTCCAATGCCTGACAACCTTTTCAGTGAAAAAGTTTTTCCTAATGTCCAGTTTAAACCTCCCCTGGTGCAGCTTGAGGCCATTCCCACTTCTCACTAGTTACTTGTGAGAAGAGACCAGCTCCTACTTCTCTACAACATAATTTCAAGTAGTTGTAGAAAGTGATAAGGTCTCCCCCCTCAGTCTTCTTTTCCTCAGACTAAATAGCGCCAGTTCCCTCAGCTGCTCCTCATAACACTTGTTCTCCAGGCCCTTCACCGGCTTATTTGCTCTTCTCTAGACCAGTTAGTTGTTGACAAATGGTCATGCTGAGTTGAAGGAAAAGGAGCAAAAACCAGAGTTCTAACTCTGTGGAAGGGACCTCTGGTCATCACATAACTAGCTGTTACCTGGGTAGTGCTTATCAGTGCATATGAACAAACTGTACAAATAGCAAAGTAACAAGATTTACATCAAACTGCAGTTTTTCAACAAGGCAACATTTTTTCCTGAAGATCCAGACTATATAAGTGTTTTGGGGGATCTGTTGGGGATCCGTTCTGGAGAAAACATTTTGAAACAAGTTTTGAATCATTAAATGCTTTGGGTTGGAAGGGGCCTTTAAAGGTCATTTAGTCCAATGCCCTGAGTGAGCAGGGACATCTTTAACTAGATCAAATTCTTAGAGTCCCATCCAAAATCGATTGAGAGAAACCAGTTATGTACTTTGGTAAAAATACTGGAGGATATTTGTCTAAATAACCATGGGGGGTTTTGTATTGTTGCCATCTTCTTGTAATTTATTTTTTTAAATATAATCTTCTCTCTAGGATATGGTTATACAAGCTCTTAGACAAACTAACAACCGTAGTATAGAAGCTGCCATTGAATTTATAAGTAAAATGAGCTACCAGGACCCTCGTCGGGAACAGATGGTTGCAGCAGCAGCAAGACCTGTAAATGCAGGTATGAAACCCCCAGGTAGGTGTATCCATGGTAACAGTAACTCACTGAGTGTATTCTTATAGGTGAAAACTATAAAATAGCAAATTCTGCCTTCATGAGCTCACAGTGGAACACAGGAGATGTTGAGATGCTCTTTTTTAAATGTGTATCTAAGGTATAGAATGTAATTCTTTAGTAAGATAGGTGCATTTGACATGAATTTTTTATGTGTTGCTTTTTATAACTGTGTGGTTTTAATATTGTATGTAAGTGTTTTATACAAGTAATGGCATTCAGATATCATGTAGGATTTTTTTTGTCCTTTGCTGGTGTGATGCTCCTACTTTGTTCTCGGTGTCAGATGGCATTTAGAAGTCAGTAGTGAGCACTGAATTATTATTTTTTGTTTCTCTTTTCACACACCCTCTCACACAACTGAGCTACATGTGTTCTTTTGTATACGTGTGTGTGTATATATATTTTTAAATATTATATGGATACGATATTGGTATTTTAGGGTGTTTGGTTTCAACATCCCTATCTCTACTTAATTTTCTGCTTGGTTCCAGATTTTGTTTGGTTGGTTTTTAAGACAGACTTCATGTTTTTATAAAGTTAGGGGACAGACTGTAGCTGTGTTAGCAATAGAGTCAGAATTATGCTACTTGCTATTTTCGCTCTCTTAACACATACAAGCACATTTTTAATACATCTTGATGGTTTGTTGTTTTGGTTTCTTTTAGTAGCATATACCTAAACAAACAGTAACTTTAAAACTCAGCAGAATACCAAACTTCTATTTGACTGAGGTTGAGTACTGAGCTGCTGGCTTGGTAAAGTTACAGTTTTAGTCAACCATATAGGTATGAGGAAAAAATAGTAGTCAAGAGTAGCAAAATACAGCATTGTTTTCATTTAGTCTGTGAAGAAGGATTGTATGAAGCTGCTATCTAAACCCCACCCTTTAGTCATGATTTTTTTGTCGTTACTTGCAAAGATACAGTAATTACCACATCTTTTACTGAAGATACAGTGACTTTTGGCAGTACAGTAGTGTATGTCTTTACAAGTATCACAGCAATGACATTGGAAAAAGCACAGTGAGACTGCATGCCCTCTCAGTTCCTTGCATATTATTTTGTTTACCTGATGCAAAATAACATCTGAAAATAACTGTATTGTGGAGCTTGACTCTAAGTTTTACTTTCCTACAGTTTGAATTCTCACCTGTATACAACACTTCTATGCATAAAGACAACTTCTAAAATTGAAGTAGTTGATCAAATTTCATATGTAGGAAATAAAGCAGTTTTGGTGTAAGCAGGGTGTCTGATTTTACAGCATTCAGTTCAATTTTAGTTTAAGAACACTTCCTTTATTATAAATGTTAAACTGGTAGGAATAACAATGTGACTAAACCCTTTTTTCCTTGCTATTGCTCCTTTTTGTGTTTGTGCTGAACATCCCTTCTGAGACTTGCTTTTATGTATGCTTAAAAATAAATAGTATGCCTAGTAATTTTGCATATAACCATTTTTTAAATTAAAAATTGAGTGCATCTGCCTTTGAAGCAAAATGTATCTTCAGGAAAGTGTTTTCTAAAAACTCTGATAGTGTATCATTGCATTTTTTTGCTCCTATACTGTGTACTGAGCATATTACCATGGCATGCTGTGTATTAGATAAATTTATTATGTGAAGTACAGTGGATTATGCTCTTGTCAGAGAATTCCCCTCCTACTTCTGTAGCAATTAATGCAGAATAATAAAATATTCAAAGCAGTAAATAGAAATAATTTCTGATAATATGAATGTTGTGTTTTCTTCTTGTAAAAGCAGGGACTGTACAGCAATCCGTTAACCGCAAGCAGAGCTGGAAGGGTTCTAAGGAGTCCTTGGTTCCTCAGAGGCATGGCCCTTCCCTGGGAGATGGTGTCGTTTATCGCTCAGAAAGTCCCAGCTCCCAGCCAGATGTAGGAAGGCCATTATCTGGATCTGGCATTGCAGCATTTGCTCAGGCTCATCCTGGCAACGGACAAAGAGTAAATCCCCCACCTCTACCCCAGATAAGGAGTGTCACTCCTCCTCCTCCACCTCCTCGAGGACAGACTCCCCCTCCAAGGGGGACTACTCCTCCCCCTCCTTCCTGGGAACCAAACTCTCAAACAAAGCGTTATTCTGGAAACATGGAATATGTGATCTCCCGTATTTCTCCAGTGCCACCAGGAGCATGGCAGGATGGTTATCCACCTCCATCTATGAATCCTCCACCCATAAATTCTTCTACGCAGGGTCAGAGAGGCATGAGCGCTGTCCCTATTGGCAGGCAACCAATAATCATGCAGAGTTCTGCCAACAGCAAGTTTAGTTTTCCCTCAGGAAGAGCTGGAATGCAAAATGGCAATTGTCAGGCGGAATTCATAGTTCACCAGAATGTGGTGTCTGGGAACTCGGTGAGTCGCCAGCCACCCCCATACCCCATGAATCCAACTAACAGGCAAAGTCCCACAGCACTACAGATGCAGGCAGGAGGATCTGCTCCTCCTTCAGCATACACCAATGGGAATCTTCCTCAGGCGATGATGGTGCCAAACAGAAATAGTCACAACATGGAACTTTTTAATACAAATGTAGCTGGAATACCTGCATCCTGGTCGCAGCCTTCCCCCGTGCAGCCACAGTCATCACCTGGCAATGGGCATGACCTGTCTACGTGGCAACCCAACGTTCCCGTACGGTCAAATTCTTTCAACAACCATCATGGAAATAGGCAGAGTCACTCTAGCAGCTCTCAGCCTTCAGCTACAACAGTAACAGCTATAACGCCAGCTCCCATTCAGCAACCAGTAAAAAGTATGCGTGTGTTAAAACCAGAGCTACAGACTGCCTTAGCACCCACTCACCCTTCCTGGATGCCACAACCGGTGCAAACCGTTCAGACCATTCCCTTCTCTGAGAGTCCATCTACAAATATGTCAGTTATGTCTCCTGTTGCAGAGGCACCAAGTTACCAGGGTCCCCCACCACCTTACCCAAAACACTTGTTACACCAGAATCCCTCTGTCAATCTGTATGAGACAGGACCCAAGCTCAACAAGGAGGAACCACCTATTTTATCCAAGGAGGATGAGAATGAAAAGAATTATGAATGTGTTGATTCGACAGATAAAGAAAAGAAACAAATTACAACATCACCTGTTCCTGTTAGAAAAAACAAGAAAGATGAGGAAAGAAGAGAGTCTCGCATTCAAAGCTATTCCCCTCAAGCTTTTAAATTCTTCATGGAGCAGCACGTAGAGAATATACTCAAGTCACATCAGCAGCGTTTGCATCGGAAAAAACAACTAGAGAATGAAATGATGCGGGTAAATTCTTTCTTCTTTCTAAATACATGACTAGAAGTGTTCCAGTATTAATTCTAATAAATATGTCTTAATTTTAGAACATTTAAATGGTACAGATAAATAGAACACTGTGGTATATTTTTGGTATTGAAGTCTATTTTTAGTTTTCGTCTTTGAGATGTGGCAATTTCTTTGTTGCTTTGAGTCTGTACTTCATTGTCATCTTAGAATTTTTTTTTTTAAAGATTTTTTGAATGTCTAAATGTAGTTCATCTGGTGTATGTATGATAAAGCAGCAGAAACAAAATCATTGTTGCATAAACTGAGATGTAACTACATGGCTTATAGCCTTTTGTTATAGGTTCTGTTTAATCCTGATTTTTGAGTGAGTTATATGCAATATTTTAGTGATTTTAAAATTTATTTTTTAATACTGCAGGAACAAATTTGTTTGTTTATATAGTCACCCAAACAGTGATAGCTTTTATGTTCAACAGTCGTTTCCAGTAGCAGTAGGGGGTTTTAAGTTCAAATTAAAAATATCAATATTTAAAAGCTACATTTAAGAAAGATCAAGAAAGCTGAGGAAGGACTGTTTACAATGACATGTAGCAATAGGACAAGGGGCAGTGTTTTTAAACTAGAGAATGGTAGATTTAGGTAGGCCATGAGAAAGCAGCTCTTTACTATGAGGGTGGTAGAACACTGAAACAGGTTACCCAGGGAGGTGGTGGAGGCTCTACTCCTGGACACACTCAAGGTCAGGTTTGATGGGACTCTGAGCAACCTGATCTAGTTAAAGATATCCCTGCTCACTGTAGGGTGGATGGATTAGATGGCCATTAAGGGCCCCTTCCAACACAAGGCGTTCTATGATTCTATGATTTTTAAGAGTGAAGGAGACATGGTACCTTGTGCCTAAGAATTTTGTAATTCAGGTTGGAATGGCGTCTCTTTAAAGAAGGAGTAATTGAATGGGATAATAAAAAAGAATTATCAACAAAAACCATGTAAAAACAACTTCCTTGTGCCTCCATGCAGTCAATGGTCTATTTGTGGTCTGTTTCAGTGTTCTACAAAACCAAACCAAAAGGGTAATAACTCAAACTGATGTATACATACCTCATTTCAAAACAGAAAATAGTGAGAAGTAGTGAAATTAAGATGTGCAGAAATGAAAATTCGAGATGTTTTATTTATATATATATATTTCTTAACAATTGTAGTTGTGAATTTGACATAAGTATGGTGTACCTTTTAATTTATTCTATGAAAGAATGTTTTTGGCTTATGCTACTTTCTTGAAGTGCTGTTTTTATAAATCCATGTTTTCTTACTCTTTGAAAATTCTTACTGTAAGATGTAGTGTTTTATAAGTGTTTGCTTAATCACAAATATGTAAATGTTAGCAAGATTTCTTCCTGGAACTCATTCTAGATCTTTATTCTTAGTCTTCTCTCTTTCCTTTTCACTTCCACTAACAGCTGATTTAAACTGTTAAGGTGTGGGAAGCTTTCCTGAACTCTGTAGCCTCCATCCCTGTGTAGACAAGTAAGATTCTGGAGCAACATAGTATTTATTAAGAATAGCATGATCCCCCTTTTTAGAGGACTTTGCATGCAATCCTGCATCAAAATAAAGCATGAATTTATTTTTACTATTTTTGAGTACTTACATGTAAGATTATAATTAATATTGATTTGCAAACTTCACTTTCTCTTCTTACTGTTTTGTGTTCCATAGTATCATAAGCATAAGTATGAAAGCACTGAAACAACTTTTCTTGTTATTTTTCTTGAGCGTTTAAGGCACCCTAGTAAATGTCTTTTCTTACATGTAATGAAATTCGTAATGTGATTACTAAATGTAAAGCTGGGATGTTTAATTGTAGGCTGAAGGGTGGAAAATGGGGTATTACTCTCCAGCAGACCTCTTCTTATGCCATCAGGGTATAGGAGAGATATGCCACAACATTGAAGTATATTTTGGATCTTCATGAGGAGGAGAAAGTGAGCTCATTGCTCATTTTCATGAAGTTTAAGAGGATTAAACACATATTCTGTTAATTCTTTTCTCCCCTTTGGTAGGAATTAAAAAAAAAAAAAAAAAAACCCAGACAAAACACACAAAAAAACAACCCCCAGAATCCATCCCTGCAGAAATACTTAACTTCACAGGATGCTGTATTCTAGCATAGGTGACACATTTCTATTCTGTCGGGTTTCCTAGGGAATAGAGTAGAGCTGTCTCAAAATATTTAATTCAGATGTGTGAATTTGGCCAAGAATTATGCTAGCTGTCTTTACTGCAGAGAGAAACTTGAGTCCTTATCTAAGGCACAGCAGGTGAGAAGAGAACAAAATGAGAGCGAATTGTGTGATGGCATAGAGAAATTTAGGAAGCTCTTGTGTCTGGCTTTGACTAGAAATAATTGCAGGTGTACATTCATGAATGTTTGAGCAGCTGACAGAGTTGGCTAATTTTTGGTGAATGCTGAAAGTTTCAAAGAAAATACAGCAATGCAGAGAGTTGTGAAGTTTGTTTGGGTAGACAAGCATTTTGTATGAATTTTCTGAATTGCACCTCTTTTGGATCCATTTTTGTTCTGATGGCTGTAAGAAATTTTCTATGTTCTAACACCATTTTCTTTAATAGGTGACATATATATTATCCTGAAAGCAATTTTAAGATATTGAATGATATCTAATTAAGCTTTTATCTCACTGTTTTTTCTCAGTCACGTCTATTGTATTTTTTTCAAGTTATCTTGTAAGTTAGGCAAAGTAGATGCAGTTTATACAGGTGTAGACTAGTGGTTACCTAATCCTGATGATGGTCCCGAGTACTGTTATACAGACAGTGTCTTAGGCATCTGAAGCATTAAGGAGATGGAAACAGCAAGATTTGGTATCAAAAGTTGGTAAGATGTGGCAGTAAGAAATTGAAAACTTCTAGGATAGTGCTTGAGTAACAGTTGTGATGTTTGCAAGGATTCAATTTGGCCATGTTAATTTTATGACCAGAATTGTTACTGTAGGATGGTGATTTCAAGCCAGGTAGGCAAATAAATTAATTGAGATGCTATGAAAATGGGAACATACAAGATTTTGAAAATGCTGACATAAAACAAAAGAAGGAATTAACATCAAGCCAGATGAGGGTAGTGTCACAGAGAAAAGAATAAAAAAAAAAACCAAAAAAACTTGCTGACATTAAAACCAAAACGAAGGGATATTCTGATTCCAGGGCCTGAAATTTGCCAAGAGAAATGGCACTGGGATTGAATGGCACTTTATAGGAATGGAAGCCAACAAAAACACACTGAGGAACCCACGATGGAATAAAACAAGAATGCTCAGTGTGGTTCTTGTAGATAAGGGTTTCCACGCTGTAGGCGGTGAGTTACATGTGGCCTGTGAGTGTTTCAGCTGTCAGAATGTTAGTGGTATTGGCCAGAACACCAGGGATGTTCCTTCAAGATAGGGGTATGTACACACATGGGAGCCAAGAACTGATACAATGATGGGGAGGAGTGAGCTCTTCTCAGCTAGCTGGTATTAAGAGTGGTAGAGTGAGTGAAGTCCTGTTAGATAGAGGTGTGGTACGGAACAAGAGGGAAGATCTGGTCTTGGCTTGTGGCAGAGGCATGTGCTTGGTGTGCGTGGACAGTATGAAACAGTGCCATGTGAGCCTGGTTTGTGTAGCTACACAGGGAAGCACAAAAGTGAGAGTCTCCTCCTCCCTCCTGCAACTGAAATGCCACTGCCATGGTCAAGAAGTTTAGTGACTTCTGTTCTAGGCACTCTAGAGAGCGGGAGCCTTACCCATGGCAGCTCTTTAGTTCTCAGCAACTTGCTGCTCCTAGGGATGTTTTGACTTCATTTAGTTCTGCAAAGAGAATCAGGGAAGCAGTCGATGCACACTTAGAGAAGTATTATTTGCAGTGGTTTTTATCAATAGTTTGTAAATTACCTTTTCTCTCCTTGAAAATGTACTTGCTCCTCAAGAACCACCTGGTGCATGGCACCTCACGCATTTTGCTGTTCAAAGTGATCACATTTTGCATTGTATCACTCCTATATGTTTTCATAGAATCCTAAGTGTAAATTAAAACAAATCAAAACCCCTTTAAATATTATTTCCCCTGCTGTATATAAGTATTTGGTTTGCTTTGCTTAAGCCTTATAATTATAAGATCACCAAGAATTAAGAGTACTGTTCACTCTTCAGAATTCATTCTGTTTGCTGCACAGGTTGGATTGTCACCAGAAGCCAGAGATCAAATGAGGAAAATGTTGTGCCAGAAAGAGTCTAATTATATTCGGCTAAGAAGAGCTAAAATGGACAAGTCAATGTTTGTAAAAATTAAAACCCTGGGAGTTGGTGCATTTGGAGAAGTTTGCCTAGCAAGAAAAGTGGATACTAATGCTTTATATGCAACAAAGACTCTGAGGAAAAAAGATGTCTTGCTTAGAAATCAAGTTGCTCATGTTAAAGCTGAGCGGGATATCCTTGCAGAAGCTGATAATGAATGGGTGGTTCGCCTGTACTATTCATTCCAAGATAAGGACAATTTGTACTTTGTAATGGACTACATTCCAGGAGGTGATATGATGAGTCTCCTAATTAGAATGGGTGTCTTTCCAGAAAATCTGGCACGGTTCTACACAGCAGAATTGACTTGTGCAGTTGAAAGTGTTCATAAAATGGGCTTCATCCACAGAGATATTAAACCTGATAATATCTTGATAGACCGTGATGGTCATATTAAATTGACTGACTTCGGGCTCTGTACAGGTTTTCGATGGACCCACGACTCCAAATACTACCAGAGCGGTAAGAGAAATATAAAAGTTTCTTTGTTATTTTGTTGACATGTCATTCTTTGCAAGGAATAAATAGTAAATGAGTAGAAAGATGACTGTGCTGTTTCCTTTCTGAAAAGTAACATATCTAACAGTGTCTGCGCACCACAGAACGCAACGTTTGGGTAGGCCAAGTTTGTAGGTGTGAGCACTGATTCCTGAAGGAAGAAGGAATGAGCTATGCTGCTGCAAGTTTGTCCCATTAATTGCTTCTGATATGTGGAGAGAGAATAATCACAGCAGTAGCAAGATGATTGTGTAGCTGACAGCCCTAACTCTGTTTTAGATAGGACTGATGTTTTAAATTTAATTATTCGTGATAGCCTTGCCCCAGGTTCCAAGTGTCTCACATACTTCCTTTTAGCGTAACCTGCTGAGAAAGGTTTAAGTAGGCTTTAAAAAATCCTACTTGATTACTTAACTTTTTTTTTAGCTGTTGTCTTAAATGATATTTTTTTATCAAAATGTATCTTAGGCCAGCCTGTTACACAGTCTCTGGAGAGAAGTTGAAGATGAAAAATCTGATTTTATTTCTTGATGCTTTCAATAGTGGGGTTTTTTTTCCTGGTTACATAACAGTAATAATAGTATCCACCCTCTACCCGCAATGTGGTTGTGTTAAGGAAAAACTGAGAAAAGGTCAAACTCAATACTTTCTTCTAGTTATGTCAGAGATTAACTGAAAAACCCAGTGTCCTCAAAAGTTGCTATTTTATATCATAAGAAAAAAAGTCAAGATCCTGATGTTGTTGACTGTTTTAGTTCTCAAGTTGAGTATTGACGGAGAGATTCTGTCTCATAACAAGAAATGTTAACAAGTAAAGAAAATTTCAGGCTAAATTAGAACTAATCTTCCTCAATTTTGGTATCTTTCTCACTCAATCCTAGGCGATCATGCCCGTCAAGACAGTATGGATTTCAGCAATGAATGGGGTGACCCAGCAAATTGCAGGTGTGGAGATCGGCTGAAGCCACTTGAACGTAGGGCGGCGCGTCAGCATCAGCGCTGTCTGGCCCATTCCCTTGTTGGCACACCCAATTATATTGCACCAGAAGTATTGCTACGAACAGGTAATGCATTTTTGTACTGTAATCTTGCTGCAAAGTAGCTGATACTCAGGTAGCTGGCTTAACTTCTTGCACTGCCATTTTTCTCAAGTATAGACTATTTTGACAAAAAAATAAATAATTGGTAATATTGAAATCTTAACCAAGCATTTCATAGAATTCTCGTGTACCTTTTATTCTTAGAAATAAAAGATTAAAATTATACAAAGGCTTTGACTACCTTGTTTTGACTCATTTCAGGTTACACACAGTTGTGTGACTGGTGGAGTGTTGGAGTGATTCTCTTTGAAATGTTAGTGGGGCAGCCTCCATTCCTGGCACAAACACCACTGGAAACGCAAATGAAGGTAACTTCAGAAGTCTGGTGTTGAATGGTCTGAAAAAGCAGGCTTGAAATGTTCACAGTCTTTCTAATTTGAAATAGAATCAAAAGTGATTTTTGAGAGTGCTGCTCTCTCCAAGCATGTTACAAACTAACAAGATTTTGAACTTCACGTTACTGTGGTGATTCACTTAATCCATAAAGGGACTTGAAGTACCACATTCATATCTTTTTATCTGGTGATACAGTAAACACGCTCACTAAAAATCCCATTTTAGATCTCAGCTGTTTGCTTTCTCTTCTTGCACCTGTACCAGTTATTATTTCCGCTTTCTTTTCTTCTCCTCTTCCAGTATCTGGGTGTTCTTTTTCCACTGCTTGGCTTCCGTGCTTGCTTACTCGTGGTGGATTTCCTTTGGTGATATATCTGCAGGTGCTCAGCATGCAAAGGTGGAGGAACAGCAGATGACTGTGGCTGCTCAGGGTTACTGGCAGCTCATAGTCATTGGTCCCTTCCTTCCAAAGCCCCAGTAGTTTCAGAGAGGCCTCCAGGGCAATCTTCTGCAGGGGCCTTTTTTGCAAAACTGTGTTCAGTTTGCAAGCTATTAGTTGGCTCAAAAGTTGCACAGCATAGATTTCTTTTATTATTATTATTGTTATTTATTTATTATTATCTGCTAATCTTCTCAGTGCATCACATAAATAAAAATGAATTGGCCTCACCTTTTTTTGGGATTGTAAGCCATGTGCTTAATCTTAGGTTCCAGGTGCTGAATTTTATGCTATCTTTGTTGGTTTATAGCAGGGGTGTTCTGTACTACTCTAGTTTAGATTTGGAATGTGACTAAGTTTTACCTGGATTTTGCCAGATTTCTAGACAAAATATTCCTTGTGTTTCTGAAAGAGAAATTCTTAATGTTTTCCCCTTTGTATTATGAAAACTTACACTTCATGAATGGTTGCTTTGTGGCCTATTTGTTGGTTAGTTTGCTTGGTTTTTTGGTTTGTTTGTGGGGTTTTTTTGTTGTTGTTTCATTTGTTTAATTTTCACTTTTCCCCTTTTTTTATTATACTTAGAATAACACTTCTTTTTGCTTTAAAGGTTATCAACTGGCAGACTGCACTTCATATTCCACCTCAAGCTAAATTGACTCCAGAGGCTTCAGACCTTATTATTAAACTCTGCCGAGGGCCAGAAGATCGTTTAGGCAAAAATGGTGCAGATGAAATAAAAGCTCATCCGTTTTTTAAAACAATTGATTTTTCAAGTGATCTACGACGACAGTCTGCGTTCTACATTCCCAAAATTGCTCATCCTACGGACACATCGAACTTTGATCCAGTAGATCCAGATAAATTGTGGAGTGATGATGATAAGGAAGGAAACAGAAATGATACACTTAATGGGTGGTACAAAAATGGAAAACATCCTGAACATGCTTTTTATGAGTTCACATTCCGAAGGTTTTTTGATGACAATGGCTACCCATACAACAATCCAAAGCCCATTGAATATGAGTATGGTAGTTCCCAAAACTCAGAACAGCAATCAGATGATGATGATGATGATGATGAAGAACAGGCAGGTAGAGGAGTTCAAAATCGTGATCTGGTTTATGTTTAGTAGAGGAATAAGGGTTATAATCTAAATAAACTTACTTTACAGCTGCAATTTTTTAAAAGTCTCTTCTCTTAAGAGAATTGAGAGGAGATTGCTAGGGTAAGACATGCACACTTTTTTTTTTTTTTTTTAAACACTAAGAAAATTGAGTCTTCTGTTTCCCTCTCTGTACATTTTGTTTTTCCCAGAATACAGGGAAATCATTCTCAAATATTAATTTATTCCAGCATTGTTAATTGTTTAGTTTAGAAGAGATTTGATGTTAGGTGAAAAAAAAACACCTGAATTTTATTTTTGGTTCTCTGTACTCTAAGTACTCAAAATAGGAAATAGTGATGATTTTTTTTTTTTTTTTTTTACCTGAGGTGATGCCTGGTATCTATTTGTACATATACTGAATAATTTTAGAAAACAAATCTCTGCTTCAGAATTCTTAATGACAGTTTTTCCTTACATTGTCCAAATATAAAACCTACTTTACACTAATATAGCTCTCTGATATGTTTCTGAAGAGAAAAAAAGAAAGAAAAAAAAAAAAGAAGGGCTGCTGTACCCTCGCTTCTCACTGTATTTAGTATAATTATTCACAGTGTTGGAAAAACTGAGCCATCTATCTGGTGAAATGTTTCCAGCTGCTGTGGTAGTGGCACAGATCTCAGCTTTGGAACATGGAAGTTTAATTCTTGGCTAAAGTATGATTGTAAAGTGATAAAGCATCAGAACTGGTATGTTATTAAATAGTAATTGAATTTTATGTTAGTAACGCTGTAGCATGTGACTGGCACTCTCAAAGTGGAAAAGTTGCTCACTTGGAAACAACTTGATTGTCTCCTGTTGTCAGTTTTCTGTAGTTATATGGGGAGAAAAAGCTTTAGGAAAAAACACTTTCTGAGATCTAGTTTAATTTTGTCACTACTACCAAACTGTAAAGTATGTACAGATCTGCTTTTTAGATGGAATTTTTAGTTTGAAAAAGAAATTGTAGAATCGTTTATTATATATTTGAGATAGTAATGGGAAAAGATTATAAATTATGGCTTCTGAGACTGTGTTTTGGAGACCAGTTTCACTTGGCTTTAACAGTTTTCCTCCTAGTTACGCAGACAGTGAGGAGAAATATCATGCACCAGTCCATCTGAGCCATCGGCACAGTGTCAGTGGTCCGCCTTTCACAGCACAGTTCAAAACAGAAAACGGAATTAGGAACTTAGAGCTGTGTCCGCTGCCTTCTGCATTACTGTTCTCATAATTTTTCACAGCAGGTGAGCAGGCATCTCCTTGGGTCTCGTGGTGGGAGGGTACTGAGCCTGTTGAGGTTACTGGGAGCAGGAAGTTGAGCAACCCCCTTAAGCAGCTTCCCCGAGACAAGACCAGGAGTTAAGGTGAGAGGCAGAATTGTTTATTATCTCTCCTTTCTCCTGAAGCTGATACAGTGGTAAAGAAAATGCACTATTTTTAGTAAACATTTAAAACATTTCCTTCTCCTTGAAGTTGAATTCCAATGGATAGTCTAATGGCGTGCCTGTAAGCTTTACAGCTTTCTTAAGTTATTATTTGTGCCATTGCACTGGCATTGTGACTATCTAAACATCATTAAGTTGGAAGTGCATCAAACACCAGTTACTAGTTTACTTTTCCCACCGAGCTGGTTTAAGAATTTCTTGTGTGCTTCTGGCCATTCACTCCCTTTCTGTGCTCCA
Source organism: Megaceryle maxima (assembly GCA_024605025.1). Classification (NCBI taxonomy): domain Eukaryota; kingdom Metazoa; phylum Chordata; class Aves; order Coraciiformes; family Cerylidae; genus Megaceryle; species Megaceryle maxima. The sequence continues at coordinate 38,442 of JANHGN010025374.1, read as the reverse complement.
GTTCAGTGTCCCACTTTGCGCCAGTACAGGTGTCTATAGTACTGTGCTAAACACTGTATCAGTGAAAAAGCTGCTTGGTATTTATTGTTCGCACGTTTCTTTTTTGTGAGTGTGTTCATTTGAGTGACCCAGCTTCCAGTGTGATTCAAAAAGTGATGTATATTGGGGTAACCAAGGAAGCAGTGAACTGCAGTAAAGAGGGTTGGCAGCAGAGAAACTTCTTAAACAGATGTGGTCACAGGAGAAGATGTTTGTGGAAGTTCATCCCTCTCCTGTGAAGTGCTTATCATGGTTATAAGATGGTTACAAAAAATTGCTTTCTTTTCTCAAGCAGGTATTTAGTTACTTTCTATAGTGAAAATGGGTCTGTAGCTTAATAAAATAATTCATGTTTTGTCTGCCTGTTCCACAGCTGTTGAAATAGAAAAGCTTTTAAATTTCATTTATTTTTGCTTAAATATTATAAAATGCTGCAGTGTATAACTACTTAATTTTATATATTATGTAAACAATACCATTTTCCTTGTAAATAAATTTTAAAGATTATCCTTCTTAGTAAGCATCTCAGTAAAACTGGTCTGCTTGTCTTGGAGTAAAGCATAATATACTACCAGTTAAAAGTAATTGAATTAAGCCTGCCTTACCGTTTGCAAACTGTGCAGAGAAAATAATGTCAATTCTTCACTGAATTGACTGTTAAAATTGCCTTTTTATCTGAGTATAATTCTCCTCTGCCTGCATCTTTGGCCAGTGTGTTTAAAAAAAACCCAACAAAACAAAAAACCCAACAACAAACAAAACAAAATAATGGTCTCATAAAGGCACCGCAGTTCTATACAAGCAAACCCAATTGCTTTTGTTGAAGGAAATAATTGAGTCTTTTAACGCCACATGCAAGTACTGAAATATTAAATTTTATTTTTCCGTTTTTAAACAAATACAGGAAGAGCTCGTATCTCTAGAATTTGGTAGATGCTTCTGGCATTTTCTGTTACCTTGTGTTAGAAGTTGTAATATACCTTGTTTGAATTTCACCACCTATATGCTGCAGTATTATCTATTTTCTTGCAAAAATTGATTACAGTCCAAGTTCTCTGAGAAAGTTACAGGTGGATGTTGTCACAACTCTCCAACATGTTATACCTTACCCATGTTTTGAAACTTGATGTTTCATACATAGATTCAGAGTCTATGGAGATTCTTCTTCATAGCTGCTGCTTAAAACATGGGTGTTTCACTGGTGACCTGTGATGGGGATTGGTTTGTACAGGCAGTTGAGAAGGGAGGCTCCTAATCAGCAGCTGTGGAATTCTGCAGTAATTTTTTTTTAATTATTATTATTTTTTTTATTTTGGGTTGCTTTCACTTTGAATGAAAACAAATTTCTCTTTTATGTGCCCTTGTATACATATTAATTGTATTTATAAAAGGTTCTATAATCCTGTAACTGTACTGTAAATACTATTTGATATTCAATGGCATTCTATCCTAGGGCAGGCCCTCTTGCTGTATCTTTTCTATCCTCGATTTGTAATAGAATCTATAGAATATATGGCTAGAAAGTCTCTTTGAGACTGATGTATCTTCTGCTGTTGCAAAGCTGTGAGTGGGAATGATTTATTTAGACCCCTTTTAATATTATTCAGCTAATAGGCAGTGCAGTGGGTGGGTTTTTAGACAATGCTGCTGTCAGCCAAGATACTATTAGGCTTTGGTTTCAGATGTCTTTGGTGTTTCAGATCAGATCTTTAATCTGTTTGCTTTAATTCAGCCAAAGCAAGAAGATAATTAAATTGAGTCAATGTAGTAAAATGTTTGAATGCCTTAAGATGCTCTTGATAAAGGCACTGTTCAAGTTTACTGATTTATAGATATCTATATAGATATATATAGATATTCTGTGTGTATATGTATATATAATGTCTTTTTTTGTATTATAAATGCCCTTCTGACTGTCAGTTCTTTTGGATCTTCCAATTAAATACATAGACCACTGCACAATTCTGTTGAAGCAAGTTATTAATTTGTTGCATGCCTAGTTAGTAACTTTAACAATCTTGCATTATCTCAGGGACATAGTAAGTTACCAGTCTTTTGATTATTCTGCACTTGTCTCTGTGATAACATGGGCACCCCCTTTTTACCAGGTCTCTGCATACCAGTAGTCCAGCTACACATGTGGTATGTGATCTCTGAATGCTTACTGGTATGTTTGGGTTTTGCAGGGTTACATGGTGGTGGCTTGGACCATAATCTCCAAGTCCCCTGATGTTTGTGTGAAAAGAACGTGTACCTTTTATCCTGACTTTGCCAGTCAGTACCACAACAGCCTGAATTACCAGCTAGGGGTAATCAGTGACGCTCCTCAGTTTTAGGAGCTCTTTTCTCCGAAACAAGTTTCTGTAGTGTAACACCTGCTGGGGTATTAAAAATTACAGTGAATATTTATAAGTGAATATCAAATTCTTGGTTTGGTTAATCAAATATGAAATGTAAACACTAGTTGCCCAAATGCATTTTCTTTTTTCTTTGGTTCTTCAGAGTCCTATCCCCGTAGTCCCCTTTACACTGTAACAGCTGTACTGATGAACAGAAAATTTGCGTATGTTTAATAACAGGCTTAGCGGTCATCTCACGTTTGTAACCCGCTCTCAGAAGTGTATACTTTGATGGTCTAGAGTTCAGTTTATCAGTGCTCTTTTCCTGTCCTCTGCTGGTTTTTTTAATCAAAATAATTAAATTGTCGTTATTTATTATGCATACTTTACATATCATGAAGCTATTCCTTGAGAGATATGACAACACATCACAGCTTTTGTGTTTATTATGAGGGAAAATTGTCTCTGAGAAAGTCCACATTTTTTAAGTGCACATCTCCAACCTCTGATGCAGAAAACAGCATCTTATTGCAGAGACAATATCACATCCTTAGTTTTTTACAGGTGGGGTGGGGTGGAGGATGGAAGTACAACACCATTTTTCATTCATTAGGCACTTGTAAAGAGAAGGGTAATCCCCTCAGCTCTCCTCAGAAAGGTCTCCTCAACCAAGTGATGTGATAGTTAACAGAATTAATTAATTAACAGGCTCCATCATGCTGCAGGTCTTCTGAGTTCACCCTGACAGGCTATCATAAACCTGCTGCATTGTGCCCAGCATTTAGATCCTATTTGTTGCTAAGCAGCTGTGTCCGTTTAGACGGGAGGTAAGTTGCTGCTGCTTCATCATGGACGCCACACTCAAAGACAGTTTCCCACGGTTTCCTGAGCACGGGCATCTGTTTATTCCTACGCCCTGTCCTAGGTGATGCACTGTCCTTTCTCAGAACGACATCATTTATAACCGCTTAAAGGATTGATAGGTGAATTGGCCCTCCTGTCCCTCAGTCTCCTCGGCAGCCCTTGCAGGCTTTCAGGCGGAGGGGCCAGGCCCTATGTCACCTTTTTTTATTGTTGGTTGGTTAGTTGTGCGCGGTTTTTTTATTTGCTTTTTAGTGGGGTTTTTTGGTTTGTTCTAGTTTGGTGGTGTGTGCGTTTGGGTTTTTTTTGTGTTTGGTTATTTTGTTTTGTTCTTTCTCCTGACTTCTTTTTTTTTTCTTTTTTTAATGTGAAATTTAAAAAAAAATGAGAAGAGACACATCGTTCTGACAAACACCGCCATGTAGTCGGCGCGGTTGGGCGGGCCTCCACCGCCCAAGGTGCCGCCGCGCCGGGCTGGAAGTGACGCAGCCGGATTTGCCTTCAAACTGCCGGCGGCGGCGGGAGGAGGCGGTGGCCGAGGCTGGGGGTGGGGTTAGTGCCGCTGGAGGAGGAGGAAGAAGAAGAAGCAGAGGGGTCGCGGCTGCTGGGAGTTGGTGTTGCTGCGGTGGGGCCGAGCTCAGGAGAGGAGTGAGTGACGGAGACTCGCGGTATGTCTGTCAGTCCGTGCCGCCCGCGATGTGACCGTTGCGAGGAGCCCCATCCGCCTCGCGGCGGGCGCGCGCTCTCCCTGTTTGGCCTGAGCCGAGGGGCCGACGCCCGCGTCTCGCCTGGCACGGGCCGCCCTGAGGGGGGCCGAGCACCGCTCCGCTCTCGGTTCTTCTGTCCTGGGGCCCAGGGACCCTGCTTTGTAGAGCGACTCGCCGCGGTCGTTTCCGTCGTGACACGCGTGACTGTGAAGGCCGTGCTTGTCGGTCTTGTGTCATTGCTGGGGTCTGCACGTGCTGGGAACCGCACGGGGCATCACCGTGGCGTCCCCAAAGTCATCGAACGGCGACTGCCTGCAGGTGTAGGGCTGCTCAGCACCCGGCCCCTACGCTGTGGCGCCACCGGCACGAATTCAAACAATGAACTTTGTTTTGAACTTTCCCCTTCTCCCTCCACCTTGTTTGTTTTGTTTATTTTTGAAGTAAGCTTTTTGCAGTTATAGTGGTTTTCTCTCCAGACAGAGAGAAGCAGCAGGCATCATTCTAGATACCTGGTCTGCTGCAGACTCTTCTAAATTTTCTGAGAAATTTGCTAATTTAACTTTGACCATCTAAAAGAATGCCAGCCCCCAGGAAATGGGGAGTAAATAATACATTTATTTTTTTCAAAGTTCTTTGAAAACGTAAAATTGTCTGTCATCGGTGCATCTCTAATGTTTTTTTTACATAAACAGCCAGGTATGCTTATGGTCACATTTGCTGGTGGTTTTCTTTCACTACCGTTACTGTTAATACTCTAAGTGGTTGAGAATCAGTTTGTTCAGTATCGAGTAAGTCTGGCAACTCTTCTATGTCCCGAATTTTTAACACAATCACTTGTTGAAACCAAATGTTGCTGGGAGTGGATATTATGAAGAAAAGTATTAAATCTGGAAGAGAGTTCAGAGGTCGTGCAGGCTACTATGTCATCAGTAAAAACTGATTCCTGAAAACTGTTACTTTAGAGGTTTTTTTCTCTTCTAGCTTGCAAAGAGAACTTTCCAAATTTTACATGGTTGCATTGATGTCAGAGCCTGTAGAGCATGCTGAAATAATGGAAACACATCCACTCTGCCAAAATTCAGACTTTGGCTTAGTCCAAACATTAAGGTTGGACTCTTTGGAAGTATTTTCCTTGTATGGCTTGTGCTGTTCTCTGAGTCAGCAGAGTACCCAATGGGTCCTCTGTAGTAGCTAATATACCCCAACATCTTCCCTCTTAACATCCACGCATTAAGCTCATCTTTTATTTTTTAAAGTTGCAGGGGATTTCTTTGTGAAATTAGTTTGATACTGTGTTCAGTTACAGCTTCCCCTATTCTAATGTATGAATGTGAGTGGAAGTTACTTAGAATTGTTCCTTATGATAATTCCTTAAAGCCATTATGGAAAACGTGATGTATCCCCAGTGTTTTCTTGATGATGGTCATGCTGTTGTCTTTAATATAAAGTATAAAAATAAGTTAAAAAACCTCATTCTCAAAAGTTCTAGGTATCTTGAACCTTTGTTAGGTTTCAACCCCAGCTGCTCTGGGCCATTCCAAACTCTAGAAGTATTTTAGGTGCTTGGAGCAAATGATAAAATGTATTTTGTTATTAGAGATGGGGTTAATTTGATGGGTTTCTATTGTGTTAATTCTAGGGACCCATATATACTCGCAGCTAGTGTAGAGAATGAGTATTCTTACTGTGAAGTGCGTTTGTACACATTGTAGAATTAAACTTGGAAGACAAAGCGCTTAGATTCTTTATATCCTCCTCACTGTAAACTTTATGAGCTCATTACTATTTCAGTTACTGTTGGAACGTAGATAACTTCATTGGGCATGATTCATGGAAAGGTTATAGCTGATAAGTGCAGCCTTGCTGCTTTAACATCCTGTTACGTGATAGTACTAGGTGTTTGTAAATACTTTAAAAACTAAGTGGTGTGGTATTAGTTTTGTGGGTTTTAATTCCTTCAGATCTGGTTTAACTCTGGATTTGTGCGTACTCGGACCTCTTCCACATGTGTTTTGCACCCTACCCTGAGCTGCCACTGTCTCCTATGACTTTCTGCTGCAAACCTTAATCTGGTTTCAGAGTAGTACTCTTACTACTCTCAATGCCCTTTTCTTTTTCTTTTTTTCTCCCATCTTAGAACTGCTTCAGCACTTCAGTTACAGGTGCAGTAAGCCTATAGACACACATTAGCGTATAAGCTCTTATATCTGCCAACACTGAAATGGCAGCAGCAGCGGCATGTCCAGACGTAAGCAGAGCCAGCAGCTTTTTCTGACCCACTCGTACACAAGAGCCTTGTATTTTGAAGTTGCTTCAAGCTCTTCCGCTCTTATGACTCAACATGAAGTAACAAATTAAATTGCCTTTCTAGTTTAAACTAAATTCTCTTGCATTTTCATACCTCTCATGAAATGGATGGATTCCTGAGTTTTCATTTGAATCACTACTTTTGCTTATGTTGGAGGCATGATAAACTTAAGAGATCACCTTTTTTTTTCCTTTTATTATTTTTTTTTTAACCCCATGAGATGTTAGCTCATTTTTCTTATGTGTCTTTTTTTCCTTTCTGTCCTTCCTTTCTCTGTCTTTTCTCACCTGAGAATCGCATTTAGTCCTTTATTATGTGCAGTACTGTCATTTGGTCTAAAGCTTTCATAGCTTTCTGATGTAGCCTTTTTAGTTGTTTGTTTGTTTGTTTTGTTATTCTTGCTATTATAACATTTCTAGATAAAAGCCACTCTTACAAGCTTTTTCTTTTCCTTGATATTTAAACAGAACAGCTGTTCTGCTTGGATTGCTTTACAGCACTCAGTGTAAAAAAGAAAAATAAAAAATAAAAATCTACGACTTCTCTCTTTGAAAGTCTAGTTGGCTTTAGTAACTTGCTATTACTTAATTTTTAAAACGTATATGAGCATCTTGCTCAACTTGTGATTTCAGTGGTGTTAGTCATCAGTTTGAATTCTCAGGACAGGCAAACAGGTGTATCTGGTAGGATGAGCAGGAGTGGAAAAGCTTGCTCCTAAATATAGCAGGGAAAACTTCAGTAATATCTGTGTGATGATCCATACAGCAGTTGACAAACATCTTCAGGCTCTTTATCCCAAGGTAAAAACCAACAAAACTCCCAAGTCAAACTCTGTCTCCAAAGCCTAATTAGCATGGGATATGGTATTCTTTGTAGTTGCTGGTCACATTAACTGTATCGGTTTGTAGGCATCATGGCCAGCTCAGCAAGTCTCTGGCCAGAGTGAGATTATATAGTGCAGGTTCTTACCATAGCAGGTTTCCAGACTCAACCCCACGGGCCCCTTCTGCATGGATGGGTGTGGGCTGTCAGAGGTCTGTGCTCAGCTCTGCTGCTGCCAGAGTTTTGCTGTTTGGGCTGAGACTTTTCACAGCAGCTATCTGCTTTGGGGGAAATAAAGAAGGTAAAGGAAGCAAAAAGAAGAGGATTTTTGCTTGGGAATGGATCACCTCTGTGTTCATGTATAAAGCTACTTGGGAAGGGGACAGAAAAAGGAGTGGAAGTCTTAAAATGTTTAATTTGTACTAGTAGCCCCCCTTTATAATAGGGAACTAATATTTTAGCAGTAGATTGTCTTGCAAAGTGTGGCTTCTGAAACCTCTGATAATGCATCCAGATTTGACCCTGACCTGGTCTTGAAGTGTGTTCAGTCTTAAGCCTGTTTATTGCGTGTGTGAGTTTAGTACTTCTTACATTCTTTAAATAGTTCATCTGTATCAAGTATGCTTCATCCCAGGGCTTAGCCATAATTGCTTGTCTGCAGTTGCTTCTTACTGGTGCTCAGTACAGGTACCAAAATGAAAGCAAGACGACTCTCTTGCAGGTGTGTTTGCTTATTTTAATGTTTTCTGTGCTTGATTCTAGGAAATTAGGAGGAGAGTGGGGAAATTCTTGGTGTGCAAGAGACGGGAAAAGTGGACACAGTGCAGGTATCTTAGAGAAGAATGGGATGAGATGTGTAAGTAACGGGTAGGAACATAGCACAACTGCTCCATAGACAGTGGCGACTGTAAAGAATAAGCCTACTGCTTCTGCTTTTACTGTAGTTGTATAAATATTAATTCTGTGCTAGACTAATCTAAAATTGTGGGGTCGGCTAATGCTACAGAGTGGAAGTAGTCACAGTCCATGATGTTTGCTCAAAAAAAACCAAACACCAAACCCAGGAAAAGTAGTGTGGTGTGAACAATATGCTAAAGTGGGTAGCTGCACACTAAGTGTTTGATTGCGGCCTTTCCTTACCTCTCAGTGCTAACTTAGCAGCCTCAACAGTTTTCAAGAGTTTCTTTTTAAGTGTAAAAATGGCGATAGGAAGGTGCAAGCTGGGCATGGAAGGTGGATATTTGTTTCGAAGAAACATTGAATAAAGCTAAGGAATTGTAAAATCAACAAGTGGAACAACAGAGTTCTCCACAAAGCAAAGTCAGACTGTTACACTTCTATTCGTGGATTATTAAGGCAAAAAAAATTAACAAAGTAACGCATCTGAAAGAAGGGGTTTGATTTATTGTATGTTCAGTGGTTTTTTTAAACCCCAGGCCTTTGTAGTATGGGCAATGTCTTAGTGCTAAACAGTGAAATGCCAATTTATCTTACAATAGAATAAAGAGGGAAGGAGACTCTGCTGTTTTCACTTGCAATGGTGCATTTAAGTCTGCCAACCTTATAGATGCTTTTCAACAGAATCTTTCCTGCATGAAATAATTGTGTGAAGTGTTTCATTTCTACCGACAGAGAAATAATTTATCTTTTTATATGGATGACATTTTTCTAGGACCTTTTTCTAACTAGTATATTTCCAGCTTCTAAATTTTGATATGCCATATAAGGTAATGAGCATATGAAAATAATTGCAAACATTTTGTTCTGTTCCTGGCATTATTTTTCTTTACCTTAGTATTTCCTATTTTTTTTTTCAGCTTCATGTTGAACATGAGCCTTGTTATGATCAGTGAGAATGTAAAGCTGGCCCGTGAATATGCCTTACTGGGAAATTATGACTCTGCAATGGTCTACTACCAGGGAGTTCTTGACCAAATGAATAAGTACCTCTACTCTGTCAGAGATACGTATCTGCAACAGAAATGGCAACAGGTAAATTATATTTTCTGGACATTTTGAGGGAAAAGCGTTACAGTAGCAAAATTGTCTATCTTACTGTAAACAGAAGTATACAAATTACTTCATTCTCTGTTATGAACTGTAGTGCTGTTATATATAGGCTTTTTGATACTATATAGAGTTATTTAAGTCTTCTTTATGACTTCTTGCTCTGACAATGACAAAACAGGAACACAACCTTGGGAAGCCAGTGTCTGACTTGTCAGCTTCTTGCCAATGAGTGCCCCTACTATACTGAAGCTGTTTAGACTTGTATAGTTTTGAATAGTCCTATATCCAAAGTATTATTTTATTTATTTTACAAAATATTTATTGTTAAATGCAAAATCTATTTATTCTTTAAAGGTGCTGAGGAGGGTAGAAAAACCTTAATATCTGATGTGTGTTATTCTTGTCTAAGTAGAAACAGTTAGCTTGTGAAACCTTGTGGAATCCATCCAGACATTACATGGGCTTGAACGGAGGACTGTTATAAACTTATTTGCTTAACCTACTCTTTTTTTTATTATTATTATTATTTGTTTTTAATCAGGTTTGGCAGGAGATAAGTGTGGAAGCTAAACATGTGAAAGATATAATGAAAACACTAGAAAGTTTTAAACTAGACAGTACTCCATTGAAGGCTTCACAACAAGAATTACCGGCTCATGATGCAGAAGTCTGGTCTTTGCCAGTACCTGCTGAACGTAGGTAAGAGGAAAGCTGAAGACTTAAATTAACATTTATCAGGGAGAAGTGTACTTTGACTTCAGCCTATTCCTGTGTAAATTTTTGTCTAGAACTTAGATGTGTAACACACCAGCATCTTGCAAGCTTTTGTGGTAGAGGAGATGCCATTTTGAGACATCATACTTCAGGATGTTCTAGGGCTTCTATCTTGTATAGGTTTGACTAATGTCAAGCTGCTTTTTTTTTTTTTTGCCTTTTTTTTTTTTTTTTTTTCTCCCGGCTTAAGATAAACTTTTGCTTCCATGGAAGCTGATATTCCTGAATTGATGATCTCATTAACTTTGAAATGATTCTGCATGTAGCCGATATGATAACGATGAACATTTATTATCAGAGTAATAGTAAAATCTAGAAATATTCAAGCTCAGTTCCTTTTCTGTATCAAGGTTCCCTGATCTTCTTCATGAACCGGTCAGTTAGGCTAACATAAGCTCCACGGGAGGGGCAAGAACGAGCCTCTGCAGGCAAGCCTGCTTATTTCAGAAGTAGCTTTGAATTATGCCAGGATAGTGTCTGTGAAACCAAGGCCTTGTAGTGTGGTTTGACAATGTGGGTGCTGCCAAAAGGATAATCCTACCCTCCACAGTTGCCTCAGCTTTTTTCACTTTTGTCTTGCTTAGCTGGGTCAGGATGCTAAACTGTCAGAAAAGATGATGTTTTGTGGGGCTAGGGTTTTTTGTTTATCTGCTAGTTTGTTTGGATTCTCCCCCCCCCCCCGTGAAATTAACTATCTGAATTGGTTAATTGGAGATTCTAATACATGACAGTGGTAGAATAAAGGAGGGAACAGGAGTGCATGCAAAGCAGACATAGGGTTGTGCATTTTGACTATTAGATCAGCATAGCTGTACTTAGCTGTACTGCCAGACCATTATTTGAGCCTTTGAACTTAGAAGCTGTTTCTTGCAGATGGGTAACTTCAGTCTTTATGGGTGCATTTTTTTTTCTTTTTTTAATAATTGATTTATTTTAAGCCTGCCTTCTGAAAGAAGTAGGTTTTGTGTGATCACAGAAAATGTGTTTATCTCAATAACTTTGGAACTCTGCTAGCCAATTTCATTCAAACTTTCTGTAAGAATAAAGTCTGGAAAGTAGAATTTTCCTAATGTTTTGAAGCTTTCCAGAGAAGAGATACACAGACTTGTATTTCAAGAGAAAGACTTGAGAGAACCATTTCTATTCCATTTATCTTGTCAACTGGTGAAGTATTGATTTGTGGCAATATGAAAAAGCCACAGGAATAACCAAGTTGTTTTGGAATAGCCCCAGTGAATTCCTATACTGAGATACCAGAAGTCACAAATTTAGTTGGCAATTAGATGTGTAATCACACTATTCCTTTATTTTGACCTTTGGGGTGGAATTCAGAGGTGATTACGTGTTCATAAATAAAAGTAAAGGTTGGTAGATAGTCCATTTGGAGAGTCAAAAGATTTTTAACACTTACAAACTTACCATTAGCATATTCATATTGCCTAATATGCATGTCACTCTGAAGAGATATGTACAATTCTGACAAACTTGCTGCTGTGAATCAATTGACAACTTATATGAAGGTACTGAATCCTGTCATATCTTGAATGATTCGTCCAAACGCATTTTCTAATTCAAGTAAATTCTCTCCAACTCAGTCTTCTATTTTCTGTTATTTAGAAATATCCATGAACTTCAACTTGACTGAAGCTTATTAATGGTGGAATGTTAGGAAGGCCCATAGGAAAAATATACCTGTGAGAGTAGTGAATTTGTATGGGGAAGAAACTGAATTTTAAAAAGACATCCATAATACAAATCATGATACTGGTTTATTCATATGTGCTTCTAAAAGTAGTCTAGTTTCAGACAAATGAAGGTGTCACACTTTTTTTTCCCAAGAAGGGAAAATAAAAGGAAGTGAAATTAAAACTGTCTTCCCTAAGAAAATCTTTACGTTTCTTTGGGTACAAGAGTGAGGATTGTTGTGATAAGGAGAAAAATATATTGGGATGGGGTTTTTTGTTTATTTTTCTTCTAAGCTCCATAATACTAGGATTAACTTTATTTATAAAATATACAAATCAAGGAGCTTGTTTTAAGCAAATAAACCCTGAGCTTGTGGCAAAGGGAGAATGGATTTTTAGTGACTATCCAAAAATGTCTGTCTTGTTTCTGACATAGAGATTTTTATCTTGAGCAAAATGGCTTTTCAGTTTGTAACCACTTGATTTGGTTATGTAGTGCTCACCAGTGAATTTACACTGAGGCTTTTTGCATATGTTACAACTAATTAGACCTTCGCCAGGACCCAGAAAACGTCAGTCTGCTCAGTGCAGTGATTGTAGAGGTCACAATAATCGTATAAGTGCAGCTGTCAGAGGTTCTCACCGTCCATCCTCTCGAAATCCCAATGATAAAGGGAAGGCAGTCCGCAGCCGGGAAAAAAAGGATCAGCAAAATAAAGGAAAAGAGGAAAAGGTAAGCTTGCAAATGACTTTACGAAGCTGAGAAAGTTGGTCTTGCTTTCTTAATATTGAGTGGATGTCAATTAGATGTCTATAAATTGTTTCTTATGTTCAAGTCACTGTGCTGATTTGAATCTCACTTTGTAAGCTATTTACAAGGTTTTATGGACAATCTTGGCTACATATTACAAAAAAAAAAAGGAAAGAAAAACAACAAAACATAAAACCAAACCCTCATGTGGAGGAAGTAATCTGGTAAATGCAGGCTGTTTACTGCAACGTGGAGAAAGTTGTTTAAAATTATACCACTGAATTACTGAAGCTGAGCCTGATAGAGCTTATTCAAATGGGATGTCTGTGTGGGTTCTTTAATCACTTTCGTATATTTTAGAGTGAGATTGACTTGCCTGTTCCAAAGCATTTCAAGATTTGCCTAATCCTTAAAAGGAGACCTTTACTTTTTTTTTTTTTTTTTTTTTTGGTATGTATATCTGTTACATTAGTTCCAGACTCTCTTCAGTCTAAAACAAATAAAAATCTATCACATTTAATGAGAGAGAATGATCTATGATGTATTCTTATCAGTTAGAGTGCTTTAATTTTTACTTGTGCTGTGGTCTCCATATATTTAGTTGATGACCAGAAAAAGAGATAATGCTGCAGACACTAATTTAATAATTTTCCAGCGTCTGAATAAATCAAATACCCATGTAATTGTTTGTTAGCTTCAGCAACCTTATGTTGTGGCAAGGTGTCATGGCCTGTGGTATAGTGTAAACTACAAGGGTGGAATTGTTTACCTGGGTAAGCTGTTACTTTTATTAGGAGCTAAATTACATTGTCTTTGATTTATAATCCTCTCTCACAAAAGATATACACACACAGAGACAGGATAGGTTTGTTTTCTTTTTTACAGTTGTTCTGTCATCACCAGTGCTTGCTGTTAAGTGTATAAAAACCCCAGGGTATGTCTAGTGCATTTTATTTCCTTTCAGTTGCATGGTCTTTGCTATTTGAGCCCTTTGAACTGTGTAGCTTCTTTGCTTCTGCTCTACTGCAGAGATACTTCTCTGCTGTTCTTGTCCATGCTTCTGTATCAGTTAATTAGTGCTTTTTTTCACTTGAGAGATCTTCTTGTAGATCACCTATGCTCATCCTACATGTGGAAGTCCCGCTTATTTTTGTGTGTGTGTCTTACATATATGGCATATTTATGACACTCTAGCTCAGTGTGACACTTTCTGATCCAGTCTCACACATAATTCCCCCTACCCATGTACTGTCTCAGATAGTTTTTTGTTTCTCTGGGAGAAGAGGTGAACACTGTTCCACTGGATAGGTGTATGCAGTTTTTATTACCTGCTAAAGCAAAGAAGCTGCATCAGTACAGTATACTGGCTTTGGGGAGAAGGAAGTGGGACCAGGGCAGTACAGAAGTTTGAGTGAACCACATAGATCCTGCAAGGTAGCAGTAATGTGGATGCTTCATAATTTTCATGCTGGTTTATGTTTCTGCCTTCTAGAAAAATGATGCTGTTGTGGACTTGTTATAAAAATCCATTAGTAACATAACCCTTGTTATGTATTTACACTGTTATATCCTTTATACATAGAACAAATCCATATCTGAGTTTTCAGAGTCCGAACCAAAGAAATTTGATAGTACTGGATATGATAAGGATTTAGTAGAAGCTTTGGAAAGAGATATAATTTCTCAGAATCCCAACATTCGATGGTAAGTGTGAATACTGCTGTCAGTCTTTCTGAGTTGTTTCTTTTTTCCTCATATAGTATGACAAGAATTGACCTATTTTAGGATATGCTTGCATATAAGAAGTACCTACAGGTTTTCTTTACTCATTAAATAGGCAGCTAAACTTCTTGTGCGGTTGAATATTTTTAGAACTTTTTTTCCACCCATAGCATAGTTTGGGTTGGAAGCGGCCTTTAAAGGTTGTCTAGTTCAACCCCCTGCCTTGGGAAGGGACATCTTTCCCTAGATCAGGTTGCTCAAAGCCCTGTCCAACCTGACTGTACAGAGCTTCCCAAACTTTTCTAAGAGTCAATTTTTGACATACTCTTTTGCAATGTATAAGATTCTAATGTCTGCTAGTGTCTCTGCATTTAAAAACCTGATTTATTACCTAGGGACCATATCAAGATAGAAAACCAATTAAAGAAGTTATGTCAATATAGGAACACTTTGAAATCTTGCTGGACATGATGTGACTGCCAGTACCTTTCATAAATGTGTTAAATATTAAACCTTACAAAGGTTGTTTTGTGTTACAAATGTTTCCAAGCTTAGGTGGTTTTGTGAGGATTAAATGAGCAAAAATCTGGCAAATAAAGCAGGCTTTAAAAAAAAAACCTGAACGATCTCTCAAACAACTTTGTGTGCATGAAACCATCATGTATTTCAGTTTCATATGTAAATATATGTTTCAGTTTTTGTATTTAATCTTAAATTACACTTTCAGATTTGAAACTAATTCTTCATATAGATATGTTTTGAAACTAAGATACTGCTTGGGCACATGCAGGAAACTGGGCACCTTCCTGAGTTACCCTCAAGAAAATAAGACCAGCCCATAAGTTATCTAAGAACTAATATATTTGTAACCCTGACAAAGAATTCTAAAAATTCTTTTTCATTCAGCTCCATTTACTAGTCTTCAGTAAATTGTTCCCATAACAATGAAAGATTGTATTCAAGGGACAGCCAACCTCTCACAAAAGAAAGTGTCACCTCTAACTAGGATAAGTTAACCAACTTGCCTTATTCTGCTTATTCTTCCTGTGAATAAGAGTAACAATGCTCCAGTGAAAATAGTTAATGTGTGTCTCATTGTTTTTGCATCCAGCTGGAATCTACTAGCTGTATGTCAGCTGCAGTTGTTGCAGGCTTTTGCCACTAGAACCTAAATAAATCCAACTTATTTTGTTGAGTTATGGAAGCACCATTACATAACAATAAGTTAAATTGCTTATTGTTTTGAGCTGTGGACTGATTCTTTTGCAGCCTGTCTCAATCTGTCAAACAACTTTCTCTTTCTTGACAGGGATGACATTGCTGACTTAGTAGAAGCCAAAAAGCTGCTTAAGGAAGCTGTAGTTTTACCGATGTGGATGCCGGAGTTTTTTAAGGGAATTAGAAGACCATGGAAGGTATGAAAAAATCTAATCCTGTGATCATAAGTAGGATTCTGAGATCAGATCTTGGCAGAACTAGTAATTAGGTGTCTTACAGCTT
>JANHGN010025374.1:0-17331 GCA_024605025.1 Megaceryle maxima | reverse complement strand
TATTTTTTAATCAAAATCCATTTGTACAAATACTATTAAAAAAAATCATAACAAAATCAAGCAAGTAAACAAACAAACAAACAAACAAAAAAAACAAAAAAAAACCAAACAAAAAAAACCCAACAAACAAACAAAAAAAACCCACAAAGACACACATGAGTCTTTCATTTGTGGCAGTAACCAGAAATCCAGACAAACTGAGGTTTGGATGTGCATGATATGAAATTAGTAAAAATGTACTCATATTAGCCTGTGCTAAGCTAACCCTTTGTTAATGGTGTCAGGAAAAGCAAATCTTAGACACGATTGTTTAGTTTACATCGAGACAGAAAACATATGGCTGATTTAAAAGTGCTTTTCTATGGTTCAGGCTTACAGTATATAAGCATAGTAAAGTTGTAGACTGTAACAGTCCTCACTAATGACACAAGCAAAACTTAAGAAAAAGTGAACAATGAACTCAGTTTGCTCAAATTATTCCCCTATCATAAAGAATTTGAGGTGAAATCCAAAGTTTGCTGAGCCAGAGTGAGAACCAGTCAGAGACAACAGTACAGTTCCTAACAGTCAGCATATAGCCATGGAAAATGAAGGTGAAACTTTATTTTAAAAAGACATTCAGGAAATATAAAATGCATCTACATTCCATATTAGATGGGAGCATGAAGTGATTTGAATTGTTATTTTGAGTGGACTGTAAAGGTTGGAAGGCCTTTGGGAAAGAACTGACCCCTCCTGTGTGTTTCAGTGAGTGGTTTCTTATTTTCTGGATACAGCTTTGGTGCTTCTCCAGGCACTGAGAGTGCCTGAAAAAGCCCTGAGAGCTGATGTTGGAATAACTGTTAGTAAAATGCCTTTACAGCAGAAGGTGGCAGCAGCTGCAGTTGAATTTTGTGGGTGTGTTTGGCTATGTTGGTGGGGTTTTCATTTGTTTGGTTTGGTTTTGTTGTTTTTTGTAAACTACTGTCTGGAGGGAAAGGAGACACATGGGATGCTCCCCCGGCCCACTGCGTAACACTGGCTCTTAGTCCACAACTGATGGTTCACCAGCTCAGCATGGTGATATTTGACTAAGATGGAGTTCAACAAGGCAGCTTGTTTGGGCTGTTCTGAAATCCTAGCTGTGGTATTATGCATACTAATGATTATTTAGTAAATTCATGAAGTCTGTCAGTTACGGTTTCCTTTAGGGGGAGGGGGTGGAACTGAAACAGAACATGCTGAAACCATCTTTCAAAATTTTCCTAGCAGACAATGTGTAAGTTTTTCTTTCTTTTGGATTCTCACCTGCTAATGTGACGTGATACACTGTTGTAATATGACAAGGATTATCCTTCTATCTTTTCTAGTTCTAAACAAAATAAGTAGCATTTTCTTCTTCTTGAAAGCTATATAATAATGAATTAGCAGGAACTTCGGTCTTTCAGTCTTATACATTTGTCACCTGACCAGTTCATCACCCGCTGCTACCGATATTACTGTTGGAGATCCAAGTGCAGTCAAACTTAATGCAGCAAGAAAATGGCACACTTGTAAAGACACTTTATGCTTATTGTGGCCAGTTTGAGGAGCTACAGGGTGAATAGATGTTGTAATTTAACATTTAGCTGTGAATATATAGGTTGGAGGTAGATACTGTTGACCCCCTGTGACTTTGAAGTGGGATTCCTAATTGGACCAGGAAACATTCAAAACGTTCTATGCACTTCTATACATGGGAGGTCTGTAACTATTACTTTGCATCGTTCCTGTTTAAAAATACTATAAACAGCAGCTACATCTCAGGCACGCAGTGGCAGTAGATAAATGAGTTTGTCTTCATCTCTTTTGCTCAGCCTGTTAATAGTAGCCATTCAAAGATCCAGTTGAGGACAAATACATGTTTGAAAAGTATGGATAGCGTGGTATCACAGGTTGTACAAGCACTTGGAGATCTTCCCATAAACATTTACAATTCTTTATTGTATCTTTTTGAATGCAGTTGCTTAACTGGAGTGCTCTGTCGAGACTGTCAAACAGCTGAACTCACTGTCCTGTACTGAGTAACTTTTTTTATTTTATCTTTATCCTTTATAGAGATGCGTCGTTGATGGCTATGAGAAGGCGTATTGAAGGCTTGACACCAGAAGAAATAAGAAATCTTTCCCGAGATGAAATGCACATGCCAACAACTATGGAAGACTTTGAAATAGCTTTGAAAAAAGTTTCTAAATCTGTATCCGCTGCGGACATTGAGAAATATGAGAAATGGATAGTTGAATTTGGATCATGCTGAGTTGTCTGATCTTGAAGAAGCCACCTTATGTCTTAAAACAGCTTTAGAAGTAATAAGTAGTGTGTCAGTGCACTGCGTGCTCTTTTTAACTTTTGTAATTTAAGAGCAACAGATGTCTAAATAAATCTTTTTTTAAAATGCAAATTCTGTATAGCTCCCTTTGAACTAGCTCAAAAGTTACCCATTTTTCTCAAATGCAAAAGATACTGATGGATGGGATCTGCTTTGATCTTCCAAGATCTTAAAATTACTTAAATTTAGTACTAGAACTCTTACATCAAAGAGTTTACTCTTGAGAAATAGCTATTACACACAAAAACCCCACCAAACAACAAACTAGCCCTGCTTAAGACTAAGGAACACCGAGAACTAGAAAATAGGATGAACAAGATGCAGTTCTATAGGTCTGCCATCTGATCTTAGAGAATTCTACCCTTAAACTGTTTCTAAGGTATTAAGACCCCGTGCAAAGGCTGAGATTTAAAACCAACCCTCACACTGCTCACGGTCAATAGACTGAAGTTTAAGCAAGGGGTAGGGTGAGCACTGGTTTATTAAGGAATATTAAAACAGATCCAACCAGTTTAAACTAATTCTGTGCAGCCAGCAGTGATCAGTCACATCTATAAAGTCTTAATTCCCTTTTTGCATTACTTGGCAAGTGGAATGTAGAAGCAGTTCCCTGAGAGTGGTTCTACAGTGGCCATTTAGGTCATCGTTTTAGATTTTGCTCAACAGGGGTCATTGTAACTAAAACGTCTATCTGTCCATCTCCTCTTATTTTGGAAACACTTCTGCTAGCTCAGCTCAGAGCAGACAGCTGTAGTTCTGCTTACAGCTAAACTTTGTGCTTTTTCCTGAATCAGCTACATCTAGACTTGTTTTAGCTGTATGAAACTGGCTGTGCAATTCCTGCTCATGTGTGTCTTCAGATGCTGTGAGGCAGAGGGGGGACACAAATGATAATGAACAGTTGCAGTTAGAGTAGAAGGCAAATGCATCCCAAGTACCCAGTCATCTAAGTGCCGTTATCATGAACATCCTGTTTATGTAATAAAAACACACCACTCTGTCATGAGTGACAGCTGGGCACACTGAAAAGGGACTTTCAACAGTCCTGGTGACGAGACACTCCAGCAAGACACAGAAGTGCAGACAGTGCTGCTCCCAGATCCCTGGGTGGATGGGGCATGATGAACCCAGAAATGAAGTTGTTTAACTGAGTATACAGGTGTGTGCTTTTAAAGACCTCCCTTCAAAATGGAAAAGAACTGTACCTCTTCCCTTTCAAAAGGACAGCCATGTGTGCCAGGATTGGGATAAAGATTGCAGTTATTTTGAAGAAGTGGGTTCTCTCAATGCTTATTTTCCTACTTCAGGATGAGTGTATGGCTGTTGGCTGTGTCACAGGAGGAGATTTCTTCTCATAAATCAATTCATTGCATTGAAAGGATGATCCTGGAAACTATAGACCTATCAGCCTTATCTCGGTGCCAGGGAAGGTTATGGAGCAGGTCACCTTGAGTGCCATCAGATGGCACATACAAGACAACCAGGTGATCAGGCCTAGTCAGTATGAGTTTATGAAAGGCAAGTGCTGCCTGACTAACCTGATCTACAAGAAGGTGACCTGCCTAGTGGATGAGGGAAGAGCTGTGGATGTTCTCTGCCTGGACTTTAGTAAGGCCTTTGATGCTGTCTCCCACAGAATTCTCCTTCACAAGCTTATGGTGCAAGGCTTGGATAAATGCAGTCTGCACTGGATAAAAAACTGGATGGATGCCCAGGACAAAAGAGTGGTAGTGAATAGAGTAAATCTGGCTGGCATCTGGTCTGTTCTCCTTAATATCTTTATTAATGATCTGGATGAGTGTACCCTCAATAAATTTGCAGATAACACCAAGCTAGGTGGGTGTGTCAATCTGCTAGAGGGTAGGGAAGCTTTACAGTGGGCCCTAGACAGGTTGGATCAGTGGACCAAGGTTAATTGCATGGGGTTCAACAAGACCATGTGCCACGTCCCACACTTGGGTCATAACAACCCCTCGGCAAGCTACAGACTTGGGGATGTGTGTTTAGAAAGCTGCAAGCTGGAAAAGGACCTGGGGTTAGTGATCGATAGGTGGCTAAATACAAGTAAGCAGTGTGTGCAGGTGGCCAAGAAGGCCAATGGCATCCTGGCTTGTATTAGAAACACTGTGGCCAGCAGGAAAAGGGAGGTGATCACCCCCCTGTACTTGGCACTGGTGAGGCCACACCTTGAATTTTATGTTCAGTTCTGGGCCAGGACATAGAAGCATGTCCAGAAAAGGGCAGCAAGGCTTGTGAAGGGCCTAGACCAAAAGTCCTGTGAGGAGCAGCTGAGGGAGCTGGGGCTGTTTAGTCTGGAGGAGGCTGAGGGGAAACCTTATTGCTCTCTACAACTACCTGAAAGGAGGTTGGAGTGAGCAGGGGGACAGCCTCTTCTCCCTGCTGACGTGTGACAGGACCAGAGGGAATGGATGCAAGCTGCACCGGGAGGGGTTAGGCTGGATATTAGGAAACATTTCTTCACCAAAAGGATTATCAAGCATTGGAATGGTCTGCTCAGGGCAGTGGTGGAGTTGCCATCCCTGGAGGCATTTAAATGGTGTGCGGACCTGGTGCTCAGGGACATGGTTTAGTGGTGACCTTGCAGTGTTGAGTCAAAGGTTAGACTAGTTGATTTGAAGGTCTCTTCCAACCACAGACATTCTGTGATTCTGTTTTGGAATGCAGAATGTGATGATACCAACACCCTCTGGTGGAGTTCCTGTATGAAGAGAAAGGCCGGCATTGCTTAACTGTGTGTCAAAAAAGGCAGAGACATTCTGAGGGCAAGACAGAAGAAGAAAGGCTGGAGTGAGAGCCACAGTTCATGAGGTAAGAGATGTTGCCTTTCCTAAAAACCTACTGCCAACCTACAGAGGCTTTTCTGTAGGTCTGTGGGGGGTTTTTTGTGTGTTTTAGTTCCCCAAGTGTTAGAAATGTTTCTTCTACTACTGCATTGCTGTTAGTTTAGTGAGACAACTCAAGTTGTTCCTGTCACAGACCAGCTGTAAGGAGAAGTATCTGAATTAAGTCAGAGATCTCATTAAACTGATGGTAATCTTTCCTTGAGGGGGAAGGTGTGATGGTGGGGCAAATCCCAGTGTTTTTCCCTCCCTATAACTGAAGCTGAAGATGGATACTTCTGATCATTCAACTGATAACTGTGCTCAGTCCAATGCCAGGTAGTTAAGGTTCTTTCCTCCCCCCAGTCATTCTACTGCCAAACAAGTTTTGTAAATAACAACAGAGAGCTAAAAACCAGAGTACCCTGTATCCAACACATCTGACAAACTGCTGCTTTATGTAACTAAATACAGATGCACACATGAACAGTCTAATAAACAATTTAAATGTTTATTTGAAAAATGTTACCAGTACAAATTGTAATGGGCAGACTGGGCCTACTTAGCAATAGTAAACCAGTACTTTCATAGAATTTTATTTTGAGACTTTACATAGTACTGTTGTCACAGATACAAAAAGCACATTGTTCACAAGTGCTAACATTTTTTATGAGTGGAAGGGGCCATAAAAGTGTAAAGTGCTTGAAATATAAATCTGCCTTTTTAATTTTTGTTTTGCATATATAAAATGTCAAATTACTTGAGCAACACAAATGTTTGGTAGTGATACTTTCCTTGCAAGGCACACTCAACCCTAAGAGACCTGAAACCAGCAGCTTTGTTTAGGCTTGCAGGCACAGCTGCTGTCTGCAATACTCCTTCATCCTTTTCTGAAGAATGCTATCTGGAGACTTCAGGACACCCTGAATTTCATCATCTTGCTCTTCAGGAGAGCTGGCCTGGTTTATCTCTGAGTGTGAAGGCAGCCAGCATCCCGTCTGAGGTGTGGAAAAGTGACTTCACAGAAGTTAAACCCAATAGTAGTCCTCAGGGTGGAAAGCTGTTTTATTTTGAAGCTTCTGAAAAGGCTGTGTGTTTACAGAGAGGCACAGGGAAGTCAGCTTTGGGCCTTGGTCTGAGCATCCCTTTACCAATTAATCAACTGACTTACTTTTTCTTAGTAGGAAACAAACAAGGTATTAAGATCAAGTGCCAAATTTCAGGTCAAATAAAATTTTTTTTAAAAAAACAGTAACTCCAAAGTAAACACAGTATTAAGTACATGTTTTCTCATCTAAATTATTTTTCCTGTCTGGATGATCTGAAGGCAAGCTGATGGTAATCACAGGTACAAAGCTGACTTGATCCAGGAGAAGGTTGCCTCTGAAAGGTAAGATTACCTGGCATTAGAAGACAAGATACAAAACAATTCCTTGTTCTAAAAAGTCAGATCTATTCAAGTCCCCAAGCTTAGTTTAAATCAATGCATCAAGTATTACCATCATAATATGAGGTGAATTTATGAAGCTACAATGAAATCTTGATGTAAAACTGTTTCCAAAATGTGCTGCTTGTGGTTTCAGAGGGTTCCCTTCACCCAGTTTCTATATTTGAAATACCAGCAGCATAGGCTCTATATGCTCGATGTCATAGCAGCCTAAATCCATCCGCTGCCAGGAGCTACTTTGTCAGACTCTTGCACCTGACTCTCTAAGACTAGCCAAAGCCTCTTGTTTTATCAGTGTACTGCAGAATGGCATTAATGACTTGGGATGAGGTTGTGACTCGCATCTGCTCTAGTTTTGTCCTGCTCTGTCAGGACAGGGGGGCTGGACTCGATGATCTTTGGAGGTCCCTTCCAACCCCTAATATTCTGTGGTTCTGTGATTTGCAAGTGTGTCATTCACCAAAATAAGTCCTTCTGCTTGTTCTTATTGGATTACCACATTTTTCACAGGAACACCCCATGACTGTGTGGTTTGAGTTTTTATTATTGTTTTTATAAAGGGGAGGGAGGACAATCTCTGACAAGCCATGCACAAGTCCCATGTTCTCCAACTGGAAGAGAAATTACTGCAGACTGGTTCCTTTGCTCTGTACTCACCCCTGCCATGGCCAGGCTGCCAGAAACTTTGCTGAACAGTTCATGGGGATTAGAATTTTTTTCTCCCAGTTCTACTTAGTTCAAAGTTTCACCCATGGCAGTGTTAAGCTACTTACTGCTGGGGGTGTTACACAGCGTTTCTTCACTTTTTCTGCTCTAGTTACAAGAAGTACTCCAATCTGACAGCACACTTTGTGAAACATCGGGGGAAACATGGGCTCTTGTTACTGCAGTTTCCAACCTTCCCCATCTTCCAACCCTCCATTTTCCTAGCTCTGTCAGAAGCACTAAGGTCACTCGTATCCCTGGGTGGATAAATAAATTAACTGTACTCAGTGCCATTCAGAAGACATCAGCTGTGATTGTTGTGGGTAGCATGCTACCCTGTCAGTCACTTCTCCTGAAAGAATGTATGGTTCCAAGGGTTTGTCTTCCAGAACTGACTTGGGCCACTTCACTTTGAAACATACATGCTTACCCAGTCCAGCATTAAATCTATACTGACTTCTTAGCTGCAGTTAATTAATTCATCTTTCCACTCCTCATTTTGAGAGTTTGCTGGTGACACGAGTAAATAAAGCCATCTGCAGTCAATCAACTTCTTTTATGACCTTTTGCCACCAACACTAGCACCACTTGCTGTGGCTTGTAAGCTGCCTATAGAGGTAACTCCTGCTTGGAGAATTCCCATACAAATTTGCAAAGCTAAATCTGAGGCCTTTCAAAATTAATATAGTAACTCCAACACAATAGGAATATGAAAAGATTTAGAGTTGCTGGAATTGTTTAGCTCTAGCTTCTACCTTCCCTTCTAGGAGCTATGTTAACAGCATCTTACAATGTAGTCCCAAGAAGACTTGATACAAATTTGGCAGTACAACAGGCAAGCTAAAGACATTTACAATGAAAGACTTTCCCCTGTTCCTCTGAAATACCTATCTGTCAAAAGGTCACATGGAATCAAAAGTTACCAGCAGCCTTTCCACTGAATTATTGCTACCATCTTCCTACTGAAGGGGGCTGCTTCTTTAAGAATTTTTTAGGTGACATTTTGCCTTCATCAGAGAGAAAAAACCAGCAAAAATTACTTACTTGTTTTCACAGGAAGGGAAAATCACTTTTAAGACTTTGAGAATAAGAGCTGCTCCAACAACACCAACCACAATGACTTCCATCAAACTAAAGAAGATAGGGAAAGATCGAATCCAGAATCTGCACAACCCTTTTCTCAAGTCTTCCACCCACTGGCACATCACCTACAACCAAACCGGTAAAAAGAGTCTGCAAAACATAGCCAGCACAATTTTTGTAGCTGCTGGTGAATCACATTACATGGTGATATTGTTATTTACATTTATGTATGCTTAAACATATACAAAATCTGGAGGGAATTGACTATTGACTCAGACCTTTTTCTACTACAAAATCTGGAATATGTGAAGGTTTAGTTCTCTGCTCATCCTATCAGAGTTCCCTGAAAGGAGAGGCCACTTTGGAAAATACAGGATCCTTGAACATAGCAGATGAAGCGTGAGCTATTTGGCCTCGGTATAGAGAAGCTATGATACCATGGCAGTGTGTACAGCAGGGAAAGGGCTACTCACAGCCCAGGAGAGAGCAGCACCTTCTCTAGCCTGGCTGTAACTTTCCACCTGCTGTTTTAGCCCTCCTGTCTAAGCTGTAGGTTATGAAGTGTTTTTTTCAGACACAGAGAGGGGCATAAGGCCCATCCTTACCTAATCTGGAACTGAAATTCCTCAAGCTGTTACTGTGTTTCTTACAGTGAGTGAGACCAAAGGCCCATCACCCGGAGGGGTAAGCACTCAAGTGGAGTCATAAAAAACTGATGTAATTTAAAGCTAAACAATATTTGCAATTGTTATAAATGCTTAGCTTGTTATAATGTAAATATACTTCATGCCAGTGAGTTGTGATATGTGGGGGCAGAACATTGGAGGATTTAGAAATCCATTTGATCCCTGGATTTTTGGAGTTTAAAAAAAAAAAAAAAACCAAAACAAAACAACCCACATCTCAACAATTTCTCACTGTTAAGAAATAATTTAGGAAGTTTGGTTATTTTTAAGTTTCCCAGAGTATGTCTGTAAAAGTCTGTTCTTAGTGGTTGGCCATGGGGATTTCTTAGGCTTCTGTGGAAGCCAGTTACTGTCAGATAACTCACACAATACAAAAATCTTGTTCATTAACAAATATAAAGCAGTAAAATGGTCCTTTGAGAAGGCAATATTTGGTTAAGCAGAAATGGCAATTCTTTCTTCCAGAAATGAGTTATTAAATACTGTGCTGCTTTTTTTTCAAATTAAAAACAAAGGACCAAAGACAAAGGCCTAGGAATGTTATATACATTCTCACCATCTTTAAATGGATGTTGTGTTTGGTCTTTACATGAGGAAAACCCACTATCTGAATCTCAACAATCCTGGGTTGGTTTGGTTTGTTCTGTAAACATCCACAAAGGAGGAAAACGTAATATTTGTATGTGTTTATGTAGAAAATACTAAAAATGGGCAAGTTTATTCCCTCAAACTGTAATATTAAATAACATTCAGTTCTATCTGCACCATATTACTACAACTTCTCCTAGAAATGTCACCAAGCTGTATGCATTTCATCTCTGTGGAAATAGGGGGGGGAAAAACATGCATCTCCTTTTTAGGCCAGTCTTTAAATGTATATACTAACAACTAAAATAAACAAACAATAAAACTACCTTGTAAGAAGATGGAGGTTCTATCCTAAGAGGAGTCTCTGGTAACTTGCCAGGTAATGTCTCTTCATCTACTGTAGTTTCTACTTGCTGGATGAGGTACTGACTGGTAGTTTGCAGTGGATCTTGAATATCTGAAGAAAATCTGGATTTAGTGGGAGGCTTGCTTTTTATTTGACTCACTATTCAGGACAATGAAGTCATGCTGCATTTCTATACATATGGTACAGTTCTCACACATTGATAGAGGCCTGGCTTTTTTTTTTTTTTACTTGAGTGGTGAACTTGATAAGAAGCAGAAGCAGTGTTACAGTGAAGCCTTTAGCTGTAAGTTACAGCTGTCTCCAGATTAAAATGTGATGAACTAGATCAAAATATTCATCTCCTATGAAATCCATGAGAGCTTTTGATTAAACAAAATGGAAATAAGACAAAGGCATCAAATAACTTCACTTGCTTTTAAGTTATTCAAGTTTAATAACATAAAACTATTCTCTGGTTTGGAAGTTACCCATACACATATTTCCTCTCCAGTTTTCTCTTTCATTCTCAGGGAAAAAAGGGAGCTTTAGAGTAATTTCCATCACAGCACTGAGAGCGAAATTTATTTCTGTGAGATGTCTGGGTTGCAGATTGACAAGTACTAAGTGCTTCAAAGGAGAACAGATTTGAAAACAAACAAAATACCTAGAATGTAGAAGAGTTTAATTTTGGTGTTTAAAAAAATAAAACCAACTACCATGTAAACCAAACCACTTCCCTGTTAATGAAGAAACCGTTTCACTATGTAAAGCATGGGAATAATGATGTTCTTTCACCCTTTTAAAGCAATACATCAACTATGGATAAAAGTGTTAGGTAACAGCTAAGAGAGATACCTTTTCCTGAGAGGTTGGGAAGTGTAAATAGAATGTCATTGTCCCTTGGGATGGAATACAGCATGCTCTCTTTCAAAGGGACAGTGTAGTTTGAATGTCGAAGTACTCTTAAGTCCTTCACTAAAATATCTATTTCTGTTACTTCTTCCTGCTGAACCTACAAGAGATGCAAACATGTTGATATTACTGAGTTTAAAGTGAAGTAGACTGGCAGAGAATACACCACAGAAAACTCCAAGACATTTAGATATAGGGATGTTATAACATGAATTCTTTGATGTTACTTACTACATTTCTATAGACTATACCACACCAGTATGTATGCTGAACAGACTGGGTCTCTCTCCCCCAGCAAAAAGCATGTGGTAGTCACTCCATGGGCTTTTAACAAAGTCTTACATAGCTCATGATGATCCTCTTTCAGGGAATACTCAAGTAGGTAGTGAAAGGCCACTTGCAAGCACTGACTGTTGGTGAGGCATGATTAATACTTCTGCTTTTGCAGTAATGTTGTTTTATTTCAACAACTGGAAGAAAAGTTTTCTTTCCCCTCTTCAAGTGATGCACGGGACCTATTTCACTTAATCACTGCAAGCATCACTTATATAGAACACATTCAGCATCACTCCTACTAAGATCAAAAACTGCATTGTGAGGCCAAGAACTGACAGAAATCCAGAGTGTTTGTGACCATAACTGCCACACAGAAGCATAAGCAACAAAAGAGGAATGCAGCATATGATACAGTTTTGCTCATGCTGTCAGAGCCATAGGCCAGCCAACCATCTCCTTTTGCTTCAAATATGTGCAGAACAATGTAGTGAAACAGATGATTAATTACTGTCAGCTGGTAATTAATAAGAAAGATTGAAAGCTTTTGACTTAAAGGAACAACTAAGGAAACAACATTAGCTTTCTGGCTCTTCTTAACAGGTCCCTGTGAAAAGTTGAAATGCATTTTGATGTCTAGTTTGAAGTCTGAAATACAATACCACCATTGCTTAACAACTGAATCAAACCAGGCTCTACTGGCCTCCTAACAGTGGGATAAACACCTCATTAGAGAGGCTTCAAACCTCCCACTGGGATTTTTCATTACCAGAGTAAAATTCTGACACGATGCAGATCCCTGTAAAAAATATTATGTGCTGAGCATGCAATTGGTTAAGGATCAATGGTATTATCATCATTCTCCTTTTATCACACACACAAAAAAAAAAAAAAAAAAAAAAGGCAGCAAAACATAAACCAGCTTCAAAAGAGCCTGGCCACATGCAAGATGCAGATGTACTGAAACCAACATCTGATGCTTCTGCTGGCTTCAGCAGCTGTCTCCTCTGTCTAGAGCCTCTCTGGTTGTAAATATAACTATACCTTTCAGGTGATTTTGAGAACTTGGTTCTGCACATTTCATTTGCACTTGTAATTGCAACCCTTTGCATTTACTGGTATTTGTGCAAATACAGTTAGAATTTGGGGAGTGTTGGTGATCCTGTTCATCTCAAAATCCATGTTAATAATAGAGAATTTTTATTTAAACAAATTAATTATCTTACATGCAAAATATTCTAAGACGAAAGTCTCAGGTGCTGTGGGCTTTCACAAGTCCACCTGTCATAAGTGTTTGCTGCTGCAAGCTGTTCCCCATGCTACATGCTTGAAATGCTTTGTTAGCTTGGAATAAAAAAAATGGGGAAAGCCTCAGGAATCAGAAGGAGCCCACGCCCCTTTCATTTACTTTGTACATTATTTTGTCTGACTTTGCATTAATGCATGTGTTGAAAGAGCATGTGACAGAGTTAATGATAATCTAACAAGCTAAGGGTAAGTCATCCAACATTTAATTACTTAAATAAGAATAGAAGCATTAAAACTTGAAATCTCCTCATGAAACATCCCTGCTGCTATACAGGCAATTTAGGTCAGACTCCCTCAGTACTGTACAAGCTAGCAATAGATTATATACTTTGTGCTCTAACCATCAGACAGACACATGCAAACCTTTTAATCTGTGGTAGCTACTTGTCTCTCATAAATTAAAACCAAGCAGATTGATTGTTGGTGATTTTTTTACCTGTTTTCCATCAATTTCTGTTACTTCTTCCTGAATGACAATCAGCTGCAAATCAGAACTGGATGCCAAAGGCCACTCGTGAACCATGATGCGAACACTGACAGTTCCCAGGCGCTGCTGATCTGGTGAGTTATCCCAGTTTCCATCCTCCACTGTCAACACATAATGTAACAGTTTTCAAAGAAAAAACACCCTAACCAGAAAGCCAGATACAGCCATGGTACAAGCAGTTGCAACTCTGACATAGATGCCTTTGCACTTGTAGCATCTGAACAGAAAAGTCATTACAGCTACAGAGGACCACTAGCATCAAAGCAGAGATGCCTGAACAGTTGGACAGAAGTCTGTACTATGCTGCTGTCCTTAACACTTCCAGTAACCACTGTTATAAGAGGTAGCAACCTGGGCAATGGGTAAAACAGATGCCATGATTTTTTACCAGTATATCACCAAGTCAAACTTGGAGCAGGCCTCGTGATATAACACAGCAGACAACAGCAGCACTGTACGATCCACAAGCTGAGAGAGCTTGCAAACAGTGTCACATCCCTGCCTTTGAGGTTTGCATTTAAGCACTCTAAGCAGTGCTCCTTGGCTTCACTATTACTGCATTCTTATTTCAGTTGTTCGAAGGAGTTCATAAGAGTAATGCCACAGCCCAGCCAGCCACCTGTGTAAACATCTTGACTCCCACATTTCCCTTCCTCCCCCTATGGAAACAAACATGCTTTTTTCCACATACACCTCGTATGCTGCTCAACATGAGTGTCAGTTCCCTCATCCATGTTTTTTTGCCCCTTCTCTGTTTTCCTGTGTGACTGGTGACCCCTCAAACTCTCCTTCTACCCAAAAGACTTCAGCTATTTCAACAACCTAATATTCCCCAAGCGCAGAGAGAACTGCCTTTCTAGCCTTGCTGTTTCTTCAGAGACAGTATCCTCCTCTCAACTACTGTGCCTCTACTACAGGTGAGGCCATGCTAGAACTGAAGTGCTGCAGAAGTGCAGGAGTGGAGGTGACTGATCTCTCCAGCATGCAAACAGCAAGGTACATGAACAGAGAGTGAACTGGCCCCATTTCTAAGCCACTAGTGCTGTGCGCCACTCACAGCACAGAGCCTATGAGGCAATGTGGGGGAAGGCTGTAGTCTTTCAGTTACACAGTAACAACTCAGAGTGGTTGTTGCTTTTATGCTATGATTCTGTTCCTCATAAAGGTATTTTACTTATTTTAAATATAGAAAAATACTTTCTGGAATTTAGCAGTATCTTCTGTTGCAAAATTAAGTGGCAGAAGGAGATAAAAGAGGCTAGGGAGAAAGAGAAAGGTTGCCTACAGGTGTGATCCAGGGCACTAACCCAGTTGCTCAATGTTTTCTGACTCAGAGCAGCAAGTGTACACTGAAGGACCAACGCCTCTAAGATGCCAAGTAGCTGAAGCTCCCTGTGGTCCCAACCTTTCATGAGTTAGGCTGCTCAATCCCCACTACATTCAACAGGAGTGAAAGATACACTTCCAAAATTGACATCTGTGGTAACTTCAAGTGGCAATACGAATGTCATCCATAATCTGATACCAGTGTCAATACCATTCAGGAGACTTGGTCTCTACTCCAGAGCATGAGTATTTGGCTCAAGTTTGGTCTTTACATACATTACGGAGTGTTTTTCCCCCCTCTGTTAACAGGAAACAAGTATCTTGATATTTCTTTAGCATTTCACAAACATAATCTGAATCTATTTTTGAGGTTTTAGTAAGTAAATAGTATGAACATTACAGGTAACAGCGAGAGGTACCATGCTGAGGACTCACACCCAAAGATGGAGACAGAGAGTTCCAGGTTGCTAGCTCCCAGCTCTAATGAGTATTTTTTGCACTGTTTCAGATTCACGTTCATAATTGTATTCTCTGCAAGCTACACAACTCTGATTTGGGAAGTGAATAGGACCTGCAGTAGACAGATCAGTATCTCTCAGAATTAGTAAAATCATATCTATTTTTCTGGAGTCAATTATCTTGCAGGTAAGTGACATTTTGCCATGTTTTTCTACCCTAGGATAATAAAAATAAAAGTAATAGGAACACAACTATTCCAGAAAAGAGAAGTTAATTGCTGCTCTCCCCCTCCAGAAGAGAAATAGTATCAAATTAATAACTGATCATGCTTGGGAAGGAAGGGTTCAAGAAACAAGGTCACAGCTCATAGAAGCAATTCAGAAAAAGCACTAGTACTCTCTAAGAAAATGTCTGTACAGAGAGGATGACCTCAGAAACCAAGCTGCAGACTGACTACACCTGATCCATCAAGAGATCATTCTGAATACAACAGAGACTTAAATCAAAGGAGCGTAATGGCCCTTGCTTAATTAATTAAAGTATGTTCTGTGTGTCTCAAAAAGTCATGGTACTTTCTGTTCTTTTGTAAAAGGTACAGCATTGAATCAGTGGGAAAAACACCAGTTTCAAGATAATTCAGTCATTAACCACTGCAGGACACTAGCAGAACTGCAGAGTTTGTGCTGTAGTGTCCTATAGAGTAAAAACTTTTTTGTCCAATAGACACAGAAATAAGATAATTAAGAGATCTTCCCAACATACTTCTGTTATTGAATCTCCTTTTGGATGTACGCCAACCAACCTAGGGACACAGCTATTAGCAGGGTGGAGCTGCATCCTTCTGTTTACATTGTCTAGCTTGTAGTGCAAAACATTATTTTGAAAAAGATTAGGCAGAGGCTGGATTTCAGATGAGACCCTTTACATAACAATGTGACTTCAGAACAAGGCAGTAGAATTTTTTCCACCCATTTTAGTAGCAAAATTATGCTACCTTGGGAGATTATTTGCTTCTACAATACTCAGGTTTGTAGAGTATGAGAACAAGTCATTGTAAACTTTAGTTATTAGATAACAGGGAAGCCAACTACCTGAGGTGGGGGGAAGGGAAGAGAGAGAATACTCACATATTACTGTTTGACATGTTATGTGGGTGACACCGCTTTTCATAGGAAAATCATTTAGATATACCTGTCCATTAACATAGCTGATATTAAAAACAACCTGAAAGAAAGACAGACAGAATGAGCTTACGGTTCCTGGTCTTGTGTGAACAATTGTGAGAACAATTCTGTTCTCAGAGGAACACGCTTCATACTGACATCAGACAAAACAAATATTTTTGCATTCACACACAGATTATGTTTCACTTCATGTTAATTCACTGAATAAATAGAAAACCCGGACAAACCTGTCCTTTGTGAAATTCTCCACTGGTTTTCAACATCATAACGTTAACTCTGATCGTTTCCTGAAAAACAACAGTGAGAGTAAAGTGTAAGTTTCTGAGGAAACATATAAACCACTGCAGGCCACCAGCAACTTCAGTGCCCTGTCCTGACAGAATGACAACATACAATCCCCCAAGCACATTCCCAGGATTTCTATCCAGCAGACAGAATAGAGGAATATGCTTGCTTGTTTCTTGTAAGGGTTGGTTTGGCTTTTTTCCCCCTCCCTTTTTATTAAAGCACATTGATTAAAAAGAATGACAGCTGCATCCCCTTATGTATAGGCTTTTTAAAATAAAGGTAATCATAATAAAGCTAAATTCTCAGAACTTGTTTCACGTGGATATCATGGAAAAGAAGTGTCTCATATTAGCTGAAAAATAGAAACTACAAGGTAAAAATCAGATTCTCTGAAAATGTCTTTTTAAGCACTCTGCTTAGTCTTCAAGGTGAAGTCTAATTTAATACACATTAACCTAAAGAACACTCAGTTTTGTCAGTGTCAGCATTACTCCCATTTCTCTTCTCTGGTTATCATTCCCAAATTAAGCCAAACAGGACTTCTCCAAACTCTCAGCTAATGGGGATTTGCTTCTTTCTTTCAAACCCTAATTATTATAATTGATTTACTCACTCATTCTGTTCTCTCACTTCCTTCTTGTAATTCCAGGGATTGTTTTGCAGATAGGACCACAAATGTCCCAAGCCTACCCCTGACAAAACCTACACATAAAAGCCACATCTCCCTTGGACAAAGCCAAAAGCAATGACTCCCACACTGCTTTCCTGAGCCACCTCTTCAAAAATAATGTTGAGCTCCCCATTTGACTTTTGGGAACCTTAAATAATTCTAATCACATTTCATTTTCCTCTGGAAAACGTCTCAATACCTTCAGCATCTTAATTAGCTCTGTGTTTGCATCATGGTTTCACAACTAACATCTAAACACTGATTTGTATCTCAATAAAAAGTTTAATTTTTATTACTTTAAATTCTGAGCAAGTTTAATACATCAAAAGGCTTTTCATTTGGGATATAGTCCAAATTAATGAACAGAGATCTTCTGAAGTGC
>JANHGN010025373.1:0-66965 GCA_024605025.1 Megaceryle maxima | reverse complement strand
TCTGGAAGGCTGACGGCCAATGGCAGATCATTTCTATGGAAAACCAGATCTCAACACCAAAGAGTTAACACTGCCTATGCATAAATGAAACAAGTCAGGAGTATAACTAAGGTTATACTTCTATTTGTCTTGTGACAATCCAGGAACAAGACTTTTTTTTTTTTTTAACTCAGTTTAAGATTTAACCCACACCCAACATGAATGCCTGTTATAAAGAAGGCAGTTAGTTGATGCCACCATTAGAATTTCCAAAGCACTGCTTAGTTCATAATTAAAAGCAAGGTACAATTGCAAACAAGTACATGACTTTTTACAGAAGGCCTCGTGGTAAATTATATACAGTATAGTGTTCTCTTTTTCCTTAAAGTGCTACTATTACCATATTGATAGAAGATCATCTATTGTTTTAGGAGGTCTTTTAGTACAGCACCAGCACTGGCATCAGGGGACACTGGCAGTGGTGTAAAAGTAGGCAATGCATCAGATATAGGTTTCATAAGCAGATGTCCAGAACTACTAGGTGTTATCAGAGGTACTGCAGCAGATCGAGGTGCTAAAAATGGATTTATATCTGGTCTTCTGCTCATTCCTGAGACTGCAGAATCTAAGAAAAAACAAAAAACCCACATTTTTTTAGAAAGCATTCCTATGTCCACCCAATTTTACAGCATTTGTTCACAAACAAGTTCCAAAATTCCCTATTACTTTGGCAAAATGATAATCATGTCTTCTTACTGTGGACTCCTATGTCTACACTTCAGGCCACCAGTTACAAGACTGGCTTAAAGATCAGGGCACTTCCAGGACCTGCCCAACACATTGTGCTTGTTGGCAGCTTAAATTCAGTAATGGCTCAGGCTGTGTCATCTCTGTGACAGGCCATGTGAACACCCTTTGCCAAGGCTGATTTCACACGTGCAATGTCAGAAATTAATCATCTGTCACGCTGACTCCAGCACTATGCAAAGGCATGAGGGCCCTGTGCATACACTACAATGCACCACACAGGTAGGTTTCCCACCCCATAGCATATTGGCACAGCTTCCCCAGGGTCAGCCCCAAGAAAAACCCTGTAAAGAAACACCACAGACAGTGAATCACAGTTTAGCATTGAGACAAAACATAATGTTAACTGAGTCAATTTCTAAAAAATTTCAGTGAAAAGTATTCATATTTTTTAATCTAAGAATCAGCTTGCCCCTCCTCACCTTCCCCCATCAACTCCTCACTCAGCTCCAGATGTAACCTGTTCTCAAGGTTCCTACACTAGATGAGAGCAGAAAATAAACTGAGATTCCCATATCATACTAGTTGTTCAGGCAGGCAATTTTACTCTGAAATGTTTTGGTGATCTATTTATTTATTTATTTTAAAAGGTCTATCATCATGTAAACATCCTCATTCTCATAAATAAATTTCTGTGTGGATATTATACTGATATTTATGTCCAGCACCTCAAAACTGTTACCATCCGGTTTTATTTATTACTAGGGAGAAAAACCCCCAACTTAAAGCACCCAAACAATTAAAGGAATATATATATTGGGTGTCTAGTTTTACAAGCCAGCAATTTAGCTCCTGAATGGATAAAAGGAATCAAGAATTTATTTCTTCCAGGTAAGGAAATAATTTTTTTACCACATAAAACAGGTGCTTTACCTATTACATTACTGTTATACTAGAGTAAAGAGAAAATTAAACTTAATTTAGTCTTAATTATAAAATAAATAGATACTGCTTTCAGAGATAAATTGCTATTTCACAGTAAACATTTATACTTTGCAATATCCAACTAGTGAAACTGAAAGAGGGGTTTTTTCAGCATCTCTGTCTATCCCTCTCCCTAAAAATCTATAGAGTATGTAGGTTTTGGTTGTGGGGGTTTTTTATTATTTATTTATTTATTTTTACTGCTAAAAGTTTCAATCAAAACAAGAGAGAAGAGAAAGTAGAAAACTGGGGGGGAGAAGAAATCGAATTCATAGTTCACAAGTGAGCAGAAGCACCAAATCATTGAAATCCCCTTGAAATTTCTTCTTCTAGTTATTTGTGTTCTCTCTAAAGATTAAAATTTTCTTTCAAATGTTACCTTGCATTTGACTGTTGGATGGAGTAGTGCTAGATTTACTAATTCCTGCTGCTCCCAAAGGTTTCATGTCATGAACAGAGAGCTTGGGTGGAGGAAGGCTTGGGCGAGATTCTGTTTCAAGGAATTTCACAAACAGTTCTGAAAAAGACTACAGAAGGGTACTAGTTACTATATTTTGCTGATGCTTTGTTGAAAATGATGCAAGTTAAAAATACATATATACATAAAATAAAAAGCTGTAAACGGCCTCCAAAGAATTTAGTACCAAGTACTAAGTACAAGTAATAGTGAGTGATAATTAAATTTATTTTCAAAATATACAGTTGTTTGTTGTCTCAGTAAGTGGCTTTTATGTGAAGCTGATAAACTCTAAAGGTACACACATACTTCCACCATGGTTCCATTATTGATTTAAGCCAATCATTTCAAGAATCTCATGCTGCTACTGCAGTATTTCCTGTGTCCATACTCAAATCACTCCTCCGGAAACACATGAAACATTTCTCTTAAAACCCATTGCTTGCTTTATTTGACAAAAAGTCTTGAATAAAGGAAGCATGGAATAATTAAGTGGCAGTAGCATCACAAGATAAAATTCTGCTTAGTAAAGCCCTGTATTATACACACAAAAACATTAATTTTCCTCTTTTATGTCTGTAGTCAATCAGACCACAATGCTCGTGTGGCCTAAGTGCCTGCATTGTTTTAGTGTGCGAAAAGCAATCCCTGCACTGTAAGATAATTTACAGGAATCACTTCTCAAGATGCTTTTGTAGCTCAGTGAGCAAAAAACCAACGTTAATCCAAAAAGCCCAGTCCCTCGGTGCTCTAGCCTTGAGTGCATTATTTACCGGTCTGCAAAATGGGAACACAGTCATCAAAATGCAGTGTCACAGTCAACTATCCTGTTGAGTATTGAAGAATTCCAGACTCCCACATGTATTTAACCTCCAGCACTGTCAGTTTGCAAGAGAGTCCATTCTGTAAGAAGTCAGTGATCCCAGAAACCAGTGTAACAGTAACTGGATTTTCGTATTAGCACAACACTTAGTACTGTGTAACCTTCATCAATGCCTACATATTTATTTAGTGCAGAAGAAAAACTTACACCAAAGCAGTTGCACAAGACCAACAAACAGTGCAAGATGCAGTACCTAAATATACTGATGAGCCAAATATCAGCATTAATATGGAAACTCCCCATTTTTTCCACTCAAACACAGAAAATGCATAATTCATTCTTACACTATTAAAAATGTTCTGATGAGTTGGCCTCAAAGGTGTACTAGGGACACTCTTTGATCCAGCTCCTCCACCAAGCCAGCCAGTCACCCATCTTGTAACTCCTCTTTGGTCTTCAGATAATAACTAGAAAGTATTCAGAAAAGAGTTAGGAAGCCAAAAATAAAACAGCAGGCAAAAGAAATCGCAACATCATGCTGATTATTTTTATTCACCATAACTATGTGGGAAATATACACAAAAAATTTATTTTATGTCAAAACCTTATTCTTTGCCTGCTAAAGACTGGCAGTAGAAAAACAGTTTCAAAGCAGTTTAAAAATATAGGCTGCACACTCTTCACACTACCTAGAGGTACATAGAAAACTGGCTTACTTTTCTGTAACTGACATATTACAGACATACACAACTGCACAAAGTTAAATTGCCTCCTTTCTGCATTAGCATTCCTCCACAAAAAACAGATCCATTCTATTCAAATAATATTATCAAAAGATTCCATTAAGATCAGTGTGTCCTGAATAAAAAAGAAATTCACATGAGAGAAAAAAACCAAACCAAACCAAAAAAAACCAACTAACTTGCTTTCCTCATAAGAAATGCAGAGACAGTTACATTTACTTTAGCAGCAAGTAATTCTACTTTCAGGTGATAGGGGATATTAAAAAAAAAAAAAAAAAAAGTCTATTTTGGTTTTTTTGCAATGTATTACCTGATCAAGTTCTTCCTTTTTTATTCCCAAAATACTTCCCATTAACCTTAACACTTCATGACGTTTATTTTTTGGAGTATGAAAATGTCCCACAAAGAGATTTCTCATTAATAGCCTACAAAACAAAAGAAGCTTGTTGTACAATCTGTTCCTACATAACAGCTGATGCTGTAATACTGATGCATTTATTCCTCACATTCTTGCCTGACAATAATCCAAATAAACAAAACTAATACAAGGACCTAAAAAGCTATGTTACCGGTTTCCTTCCCTTACCACTTACAACTTTTCTTATATCGTGTCAATTTGGGCAGTATTAGAAATACTCTATGCAGTATGGTGAATTATACATAAGCAAGTTTTAATGCAAGTACTATAATGGGGGAAAAAGTTAATTCTAAGATCTTGACTCAGGAGAGCATTTAAACACATACTTGTGTCCAGTCCCAAATCAAGACATAAGGAAAGAACCCATCCACAGAGATTTATACAACATCCAGGTGTTGCTAGCTACAGGAAAGAGCTTGCTGTTCACACCTTAGACATTGTAACAGACATTCATTAAGAACTTCTATTTCCACTTACAGAGCTCATGCCATGAAGTGCATTCCTACTTAGACACATCAGTAATCCAAATTTACACACATATTGGCTTTACTATTTAAAATTACTATTTAAAAGCAATTGAAAAATATCAAAATAATCAAAATATAGATACAAGATCAGATATAGAAACTCTGTTGTGCATTACTCTTGCAACTGTGTTAGTAAAGTATCTGTATGTCGTGAGGAATAGTAAACAGAAATGCATACCAAGACTTTAATGAAAGACTTACTTGTCTACTTTTCCTTCTGTGCTGTTCATAAGATTCATCAGTTTATTTTGTACATCTTCTAACATTTCTCTTTTGATCTCACCTATAAAATGTCACAGCACATAAAAACTGAAACTTGGAAACTTTGTTGCAAAATATACACATTTAAAAATAAAAATATGCTAATATGGTGCTTTTTAAAGAAAACAAAATCAGCTTGATTTTTTTAATAAAAATTGTCAATTTAAAAAGTGATTATTAAGTTGAGTCATTACTATGGTCTCCACAAAGTAAAAAGGAATGAAAAATGTTAAACTACTAATGCCACAAAGATAAAATAATAAGCATCTAAAACCAAGTTTCAGTAATGTAAATTTCACGCTGTTGTTACTGCTCTACAAAGCAAGACAATCACGGGTTTCTTTTTCAATTTTTATTCACATGAATTTTAAAACAAATGTCTCAATAATGGAAATGAAACAATACTGTTGTTTTGTCTCTTTTCCTGATAAAAAGATTTTATATCCAGAGGACCAACTCTCTTATATCCAGAGGACAGCTACAGAGCTATATTCTATCCACAGTGTTGAGGCAACTCTTTATCATTAATCATATTCTTTTTAATAGAATGTTTACTTCTGAAATAGAATCTTAAAGTTGAAAGGGACTTAAAACACATACTTCATGAGTAGGGAAATAATGAAGAGCTCCCCATTTTGAAAGTGTGATTTTTGCATATGGCAACATTAATTTCAATCCAGGGTGTTTGAAAATTTCTGCTGTGAATGTCTGCGAGACAGACATATAGATCAGTCAGTTAAAAATCAAATTGGCATTTACTTGTACATTCATGTAGCAGTTTTAAATTTAATTCAGCTTGTAAAATTTGTATGTGAACACAGGGAGTCCTCCTATGACACCCACTTAGATGCCAAATTGCACTTAGACACAACTAAATTTAATTAGCTACGGCTCCAATTACTTAGTTGAAAAGTTGTAAACTTTTATAGAATTCCTGTTGAAATAGTGAAGACTTTCAGATGACTTTTAACACCGACTATCTTGATCATAACCAAGTATGTTATAAGAAAATGTTATTTATTTCAGGAGTAAGAGAAATTACAATTTAAAAATGACTATCAATATTTATCTGTATATGTTCAGAGCAAGAGTAACCACTGCATCCAGTGGAGATGATGTTCCAGGTTTTCCCCCAGCAAGCCTTAAAGGCATTGACCCAAAAATTTCCTACAGACATTGTGGGGAGGAAATGGCAGAAAGTAAGAGCTGTTAAATGACCAAAGAGGGTGATCAAACCTCTGCTCTTCAAGCTTCCTGTCTAGAGCTGCTTCATGGACCAATTACAAGTTTTCCTCTGCTACAAGATTTCTCTCATATGCTCAGTGAAATCATGACCATAACAGAGGATGCTGCAGGAATAGCAAAATATGGTGACCCACAGAAATGAAAAGATAAAGTAGGACTCGGTTGGGAAAACAAATGAAGAGACAGACAAACAAACAACAAAAAAAAGCAGCTTAATACTCCCAGAGCAATTGGTACTGTTAACTTCACCCATATCAGAACTGTCATGCAACTAGGCACAGAGAAGTAACCTTCCCTCTTGGTTGAATGAAACATTGCAGATAAAAATCACAAGTCAGGGCTAAGATACAAGTACAGAAATCCAGCAAAATTATTGTTAGTCCTAAATCCTGCTTCAGCTAATGCCATGACTCCCTCATGAAAACTAAAATTAATGCAGTAATGCATAAAAGAAAGTGACCATATGTTACTCATATAGCTATTTTATCAACTTGAAGTGAGTGTCAGAGCTTATAAATCTTACTGATGTTTGATACTCAAATGCACTGTATAGAAATTATGCTTCATTTTTTCCCATTTGATTAGATTAAATAATATAAGGCCATAAAACAGAAATATATTGAAATGGTATCAGTTTATAGTAAAAGGTTATTCTGCCTTTTTAGGCGTTCCTACAGTTTTAATGCTAAATGTGTTTATGAAAGAGAAGTCTATGTGTCTGTTACAGAATTGATGTTCCAGTGGTATTGGAAAGAAGGAAAAAAAAAACCAAATAAAACCACACCCCAAAATATTCACAGAATCACAAAATCAATGAAACATTCATGTTGGAAAGGACATTTATCCTCTAGTTTAAGCCCTCTGCTCAAGCAGGGTCATCTATTGGTTGTCCTGAACCACGGTCAGTTGGGTTTTGAGTATCTCCATGGACAGACACTACATGTCTCTGGGCAACCTATTCCAATGTTTGACCATTCTCACCATAAATATTCTTCCTTTTTCAAACTGGTTTTTCTAGCAAGTTCCTCTACCATCTGGCCAAGTCTTGTTTTCAAATCCCAAATAATGACATTCATCAAATATTATAATACTTAATATAAAAACAATTATGAAAGGTGTAATTTCTAAATATAAGTAATCAGGAAATTTATCCAAAATGAAATCTACAAATACAATCTAAAGGTGTGTCCAAGACCTTCCACATAATCTCTTCAGACAGTTTCACATCTGTGTAAGAACTGCTCCCTCTATAACTCTTACCAACAGCACACCCTTTCTCTATCTCACTCTACTCATGTGGCTATGCAAAACATGGTACTTTGGAAAATCTGACATTAGATATTTCACAAACTTTTTAAAAAGACACTTACAGAGCTAAATCCAAGGGCTTTGGAATTCATGGGGAAAAGAAAACAAAACAACCCTCACCCTACTACTACAGGAGGAAGATCCCTAACAGAAGGTAAACATATGTTTTAAAGTTTGCTTTATGAACAAGGAAGTCCTCAAAGGGTGACAAAGAATTACTTTTTTCCTCATACAAGACAAATTTGGATAAGTTTCTAGGAATGCTACATTGTATCCCCAGCTGCTTCGAATTTTTTAAGCAGAGGTTGGGGGGGAAAAAAAAAAAAGTGTACTTGCCTTCTTTCTTAAGCTCTTCAATCTGCTCCTCTTTGATGTCAAGCTGCTCAGTAAGCCTTGATGCTGCATCCAGTGCAGCGTTTGCCTCTCCTAAACTTTCCTGAAGAGAGGGTGGGGAAGTGTCAAAAAAAACCCCCAAAATAGCAAAGGAGTTCACTATCACAATTATGTTTGATCTGCATTGTTAGCATAACAGAGGCAGAGACTTCAATCACATGTTCTTTAGAATAACTAGACTGTAATAATCAAAAAATGGATGGTCAGCAGAGAAATGCTACCTGTCTGACCTTCTTTTAGTGCCCCCTCCCCCCATCTTCCAAGGAAGAAAGAATAATAACTTAACGTACTTCTAGACAGTAACACTTAAAAAAAATTAAATAAATCAGTCAATAATTCACTTTCATTTCCATACAGTTCAATTTCATTACTCAACCCACCTGCAGCGATGCAACTTTTTCTTCTAAGTTTTCTGCTTTTTTCTTCCATTCTGCAGTCTCTTTTTGGTGTTTCTCCAGCTCTGATGAATACATAGCTTTTTCTTCTAAAGGGTCAACCAAAACAAAACAAATCTTGATTCACAACGTGGAACTCTTTCTGGGATACACAGTAGCAAAACCTCATCATTATCATATCTGTCTTCATGAGGTAGAAGTGGAATTCAAATTTCAGAAATAGGATACTGACCATCAGTTTTCACAGGGACAGAATAAATTTTATAAAGACAAGAGCTTATGAAATTCAAGCTATCAAAAAGGAAACTAGGCAACTAATTTTTAAAAAGCACCAAAATAGGGTAACTATCCCACTTGAAAGAACACTTGTAATCTAGCTATTTCTGGGCAAAACTTACCCTGTTGGAATTGCTCTAGTACCATCTGCAGGTTGGCCAGTGACAGTGCATACTGCTTCACTTGGTCCTGGGAGATGGTGAGCTGTAGCACAGTTTCATCTCTCTGCTTGGAAACCAGGTTTAATTGTTCTTGCAAAGATTCAACTTGCAGACTAGCT
This sequence comes from Megaceryle maxima, assembly GCA_024605025.1. NCBI lineage: Eukaryota > Metazoa > Chordata > Aves > Coraciiformes > Cerylidae > Megaceryle > Megaceryle maxima. The sequence goes on along the minus strand of JANHGN010025373.1, from coordinate 58,129 downwards.
TGATGACTTAAGAACAAAATACATTGGTTAGGAAGACAATAACAGAAGTCGTCACAGAGAAAATTAATTCCCAGCAAAAATGGTCTACCTTTAATTTTTTAGCTCAATTTATAGAAAAATAAGGCTTTTTTTTTTTTTTTTTTTTCTTTTCCTCCCTCCTCATTCCTCTTAAAGTCTGGTAATAAAACTTTGGCGGCAACAGCAACAACAACAAAAATCCCAACAAGTAATTTTATTTGAGGTGCATTAGAAAAAGAAGAAAACCTAATCTTTGTTGCTCATTATTGTAACCGTATCTTTATGAAAAAAAGAATCTCCATCTTCCTAATTGTCTGCTTCAATTATTACATGAAACAATAGGTCTTTCTACCAATTTTTACTTTTAAAACCAGTCTCCAGCAACTCAGTATATACCATATGATGGTCCATACTAACCAATGAACGCCCAGTCTAACTTCCCATTATAGATCTATAAATATAAAAATATTATGAAACTGATTAACTCCTATGCCAGTCTTTTTAAAGTACCTATCAGGTGGGAAATGGGTAGTATTTCTTAAACACAACAACTTCTTCCAACTCTTCCACTTTCTCCAAAATTTTACACAAAAAATTCTGCTCAACTCAGAAATCTCTCTGCTGAGAACATTAAGAGCAGCATTCATCTTTGTCACATAAAATAAAAGGAAAGACTGAAGCTACAAACTTCTTTTTTTTAATTAAAATAGCTGTTCCTTTGGACGACTGTAATAAGATGAAAAAAGAATTCTTTTGCCCTAAGTAATCAACATTTCTTTAAATAAAACAATATTAAAGCAGTCAAGATAGGCAATGATCAATTTTAGTACTTGCATTTTCATAGTTCAGGCTGAAAAACATTATTAAGGCAAATGAAAAAAACCCAACACAGTTAGCTGTAGCCTCCCTGGTTCTGCTACCTTCAAGAACTTCATTGCATCTTATATTTTATATATACAGGCCAAAAAGGAAAAAGTTTACAACTGTGTATACTTTCCATGGTATTAGGTGTAAAGTAAGGGTGCATTCCTGTCTCAAAAGCAATTCCCAAAGCATGACAGTCACATCTGTGCATTGAAGTGTATAAAACCTGACTCAAACTGCATGAAGCCTTGACTTCAAAGTCTGCTAAGTTCATCTCTTTTGAGTTGACGGACAACTCAATTTGATGGGCTAAGGGATTTTTGTTGTTTCTAGTTCTAAGCACTGCCAAAGATGTGAGATTTCAATAGTTGCTACTAGGAAGACAAACACTTTTAAGTTCTCAATAGTAGCCATATTTCAAACCACCTCCCTGATTTGGAGTAACAAAAGTTCATACGTTTTTGTTTTCTCAAGTTCTTTGCATGTTAAAGAATCATAATTCAGTAAAATAAAGCCATCAGTACCAGTGTAGCTTACTGATACTTACAGCCAATGCCACTGCTGTATAAATTAAAAGACTACCTGGCATTCTCCACTGCAGTAGATGAGGACACAAGTTTTTCTTCCAAAATCAAAACCTTCTTTCTTAGCTTGACCTCTCTGTCTTCTGCAGCTAAAGCTTCTCGTGTGTAAGAGTCTTCCACTTCTAAAAGGTGATTACGTAACCTCTCCAGCTCCTGATTTAGGCGCTGCTCTTTCTCACGCAAATGCTGTATCTGTGTAGAACATATTTTAAGTTGCTCATACTATTACCTTGAATAAAATAATTTAAACAAACACACAACATATCCACTGAAGCACACTGCATGTGTAACAATCAATTTTAGATGTTTTTACAAGTGATTGCTACCAAAATTAATCCAGAAAATATTACAGATGCAACTTATTATTCTTTTTTATTTCTTGCAATGGTAAATTATTAGAGGGTGTACCTCACTCTGAAGGGCACTGCTCTCCATTTGCTTCTGTTTGAGTGCTACCATGACTTGGTCTCTCTCTTGCTGAAAAGTAACAGCTTTTTCCTGCATTGATTTAACTTCATTTAACAGTTGATTCAATTCTCCCGTCTTGCCCTGTTGAAGACACAAACAAGCATTTCAAATACAGCAAGTAATTTTACTAAAGGAGACCCAGTCTTTTCCCAGAAGAGCATAAAGACAATACTGATCTAACAAGGAAAAGGGCAGGACAATCATGGCCTTACAGCACAGAAGAGCATTCAGGAAAAGTATTATTTTTAAGTTATTTTGCGTATTTCAAGACAAATTAAAAGTTACTGCTAAAAGACACCCTACAGATGCATTGTCTTAATTGACTGCTGTGAATAAAAAGACACCCACCCATCTTTAGATGAGAGATATGTATTACATACATAGTGTCTCAGACACCTATATCCTTGAAAAGTGTCACTTGTTCCCTCTTTTTCTGGAATCTGTTCTCTGTGATACCCATTTATTAGGCCATGCACATGTAAAGCATCAGTCTAGGTAAGGTCACCTTGTATGAACTCAAGATTAAAAACATGAAGACATCTTTAAAAACAAACCATTAGATGACTTCACACACAAAGATTAGCCTTCAGTGAATCACAGCATCATCTATTGTGTTTTCAGATGTCAAATCTTGACCATTCATGTTCCCACTTACAAGCAATTTTCTACAATTTTACATTAGTGTACAAATACGTAGTATGAGTACATCAGTTACACAGAAGTTTTATGTACACATTAATCCATTTTCAGTTACTTAACTTTCCAGCATGATCTTTACCTTTTGTCTCAAATGTTATTTTCAATGCAGTTACTTTTATTATGTTGGATAAAAGTAAACCAGTCCTTGTTCTTATCATTAATACTCTTACGAGCTTCAGCTATTTGTTTTTATTAATCAAACTGAATATAGTAAAATTAATTTTAAAGTAGAAATATAAACCTGCAAGCAAACCTTCTCCTTTTATGTTATCTCTGACATGCACACAAAATACAAAACTGTTTGAATATTATTTTTCCTAGTTCTCCATGGTGAACACAAAAGTGTGCAACATCTCAGATCTTCACAAGAAAATTGTCCAGACAAATGTTCCATGCTTGTGAAACTGAAAGTCTAAGCCACCAGTGAGTAAAATTGTGCAGCCAAAGATATGTAACATAGAGAACCTAGCTACACAATGCAGATTTCCACAAGTTAGAAACCAAAATAGTAAAAGCGACTAAATTTGTAAAGCATTTGTGTATTTTCTATGAGCAAGACTGATGAACATAAGTCCCAATGGTAATTCAAAATCATTAAAACAAGGTACATAAGCCCATTCATCTCACAGAGAAGATGTGATCACCCTGGAATGACAAGCACTAGCACATTGGAAAATTAGTCCTGATGGCCAACTCTGCACAAGTTTGAGCAACACACAGTAAGAATAATACAGGGCACTTAATGAACACCAGGGCCAAAGCAAAATATTAAGTAGCTGCTAGTAAAAGTAATTTCCAAATAAATTAACAATGTAGTTTATGGCTGCACAATTAACAGGTAACATTGTAAACCACTCACCTGCTGACTTTTAATTTCTTAACTTTGAAGGGGGAGGATTTTTGTTGTAGTTTAATGCAGTAAGGAGTCAAAATGGATTTCAGGCAAACACTTGATGGCTATATATACACAAAAATGCATTACCATGTGACTAATTTTAAAAGATATTCTTAAATATGCATGCACTTACCTGTTCCTTTTCTTTCAACAGCTTCTCAAAAGCAAGAGCTTTTTCCTTCATTGAGTGAGACTCAAACTCTTTCTCCTTCAGCATCATTGAAAATTGCATATTAGTCTCCTGAAGTGCTCGGAATTCTGTTTCTTTTTCTCTGCACCTTGCAACTATATTTTCGTTTTCTTCTTTCAGTTTTTGAATATCCATTTCTAAAATTAAATTTCTTTCTTTAAGATTAGTCACAGCTTGCTTCAAAAGCTCATTTTCATTTTCTTTGTTATTAAGACTTTCACTCACAGAAAGTAACTGATCACTTTTAGATTTAATTAATATGTCTTTCTCCCTAAGTGATTTTTGTAAGACATCATGTTTTAATTTGATTTGCCTCATCTCTGACTCAGTCCCTTCTTGACTCTTTCTTTCAATCTCTGATGCTGCAGCCACAGAATCAGATAATCGTTGATTGTTTTCCTGTAGAGTCCTAATGGTTGAATCTTTTTCTTGCAGCTTTTTTTTCAGTTGCTCCAACTCCTTTTGAAGGAGTTTAGACTCATCACTGAGTACTTCAAGAGCACTGTATTGAACGCCTGAGAGCTGTGAAACAGTGGAAGCTGCTGCCACAGATGGTGCTACCAAATCGAGTTTGCTCAGGAGAAGATCCTTGGTGTTATGAAGCTGTCCTATGCTGTGTTGAACTTGTGCTAGTTCCTGACTAAAACTTTTCAGCTTTATCTCATTCTGTTCATAACTCTGAATCAAGCCATTATAATCTACTTGTAACTTTGAATTACTATCACTTTCAACAGAAATTTGTGCTTGAAGTTTGTGTAACTCTTCTTGGAGGTGAGCTGACTCATGCTGCATGTTCTGAACCGTGGTTATTACTTGTTGCTTCCACTCTTCCATCTTCTTTACCTGTTGTTTTAGTTTATCACGTTCTTGTAGAAGTTCCTCAAACTGGTTACTGTTAACACCTCCTGACTCGTTATCAGTACCTGTACTGGATGTCTGCAAGACAGTCAATAAGGTTTGGCATTTTTGACTTAGAGCATCTATTTCAATATCTTTTTCTCGAATGATACGGGATAAATTCTGAATAGTTTCTCTAGACATGTCCTGACTGCTATTTTCAGATCTATTAGATAACTTCTGATTCTCTTCTTGTAACCTTACCAAAGCTGCTTCTTTAGCAGCGACCATATCCATGATATTACGATACTCTGTTTTTAATTGACTGTTTTCTCTCGTCTTTTCACTTAGAACTGCTAGTACTTGCTCTCTTTCCATAACATAAGCTTGCAGCTGCTGCTGAAGACAAAGAATATCCTGTCTATAGGAAGCTGAGGAAACTCTAGCATTGAGAGCTTGTATTTCTAAATCCTTCTCTTGAATGATCCGAGTTAGTTTGCCAACTTCATCCTTAGACAACTGATCTATTTGCTGACTTAAAGAAACATTCTTTTCATTTAGAAGCTTAATCTCCATTTCCCTTTCTTTGATACCTTCTACCAGTCTTTCAATTTCAGCTTTAGATAAGTCATGTTTTTCATTTCCATTTTCTCCATTAAGAGTCTGAACTTTGGTTTCCTGAAAAAGATCAGAGGAATCAGTCTGAATAATTGGTCTCTCTTTGTGCAACTGAGTTTTAATTTGTTCAATTGTTTTCTGCAAATTTTTAATTTCCTCATCTTTCTCTAAAGAAAGTCTTTCATGTGTGACGTTCATTTGCTCACACTGAAATTTAGATTCATCTATTTCTTTTCTTTGCTCCTGCAAAGACTGCTGAAGTTGTGCTGTTATTTGATTCTGATCTTCTATTGTTTTTTTGTGAACTTCTATTTCTTCTTCAAGATTATTCTTTACAATTTTTAACTGTGTTACCTCACTTTCAAGTTCAATAATAATATCTAGAGTTTTAGGTTCAACCACAGGCATGGATCTACTTTGCTGATCCTTAAGGCGTTCAATTTCTTCTTTCAAATGATTATTTTCTTCCTTCATGACTGCAAGACTTCTGTCTTTTTCTTCCAAGTTCTGTTTTAAGACATCCTGCTTTTTTGAAACTTTCATGTATTCCTCAAGTTCCTGCTTCACCTGGGATGCTTGATTTTTATATTTTTCAATAAATATCTCTTTTTCTTTTATGAGTTCTGTCAACTGCTTTTGTCCTCCTAAGCTAGTAGTCAACATCTCTTTTGTTTCCTGATGGTCAGTTTCCATCTGCTCAATGCTCCTGTTAAGTTCAGCAATCCTAAAATCTTTCTCTTGATTGAGTTTAACTAGGCGCTCATGTTCAAGCTGCAGCGCAGTGGTGTCCAAACTACGTGCATTTGATAATTCCTCAATAGTTTGCTTATACTTATGTGCTTGTTCCAGAAGCCTCTTTTCTGTCTGGTTTAATTCATTCTCTAACTGTCTTTTTTCCATTTTCAAAGCCTCCACAACAGTGTCTTTTTCCAAGTTAACTTTATTTTTTTCAGAAACAGCATCACTTAACTCCTGGTTTAGTTCTTCAATGGCTGCTATCAGCTTCCTATTTTCTGTTCTGAGATTCAACAGAGATTTATTTAAGTCTTCATTTAGTTGTTTATTTTCTGAGATGTCATTCTGTAGTTTTGCAATTTCTACTTCTCTTTCTTTCAGAACAAGATCCTGACCTGTGCAGGTAGATTCCTGGTTAATTTTTTCTGTTAACTTGCTCAAGGATACAGAAAGTTCCTCCTCTCTTTCTTTCAGTCTCTGCTGCAATTCTCTGATTTCTTTTTTATTATGCAAATTACAGTCCTGGGCTTTCCTTAATTGTTCCTGAAGATATTTAACATTATCTTGAAGCTGCTGCTTACTTACGTGCAAATCATTAAGTGCATATGAACACTGGCTTAGTTTTTCTCTCTGACTATCTAACTCCTTAATAGTTTCCATCTTCTCAATTTCTAATTCTGATACTTTTTTCCTTTCAAAATCTATGTCAGATTTCAGCTGATTGATGATAGTATCAGTTTCTGTGTGTTGTTTTGACAGCTGCTCTTTCAGTGTAATCATATGCTGAAATGAACATGAACAAGAACTCATTAGGGGTGGAGAACCAGCCAAACTATGAATTTTATTCAGTTTTATGCTCTGAACAATAAAAAAACCCAAAACCAAACCAAACAAAAAAACCCAACCAACCAACCAAAAAAAACCACACAACAAAAAAAACCCCACAAAACTTGAGAGGAAACTAAAATGCTTCTTAATTGCCAGCATAAGTTGGCAAGTAATATCAAGTACTCAATGATAAATTAATTAAACATAAATATAAAATAGGGAGAGATTACATTTCACTAAAAACAAGAACAGCATCTCCCTGAAAAAGAACCCTAACTACCTAAATCAAGGAACAAAAATGTAACTAAGTGTAACAAAAAAGAACTGTCAGAATTTGTCAGGGCAGTTGAAATGGGATGCAGGGGACACACATTACTTAAAATCAGGGAGGCACTAAATTTCAAGTAACAAATTACAAAAGTGAATGCATATCTGTATATTCTATTTTCAGTTTCATGTTTTAGTTTGGTTTTGAGCACACTTGCTGGGATTCACTTCATAGAAAAGTTCTTTAAATGTTTGATTCCATAAACTGATACTGAAAACACATCTCTTGCAACTAGATGTTTACAGGTCAACTATATCAGAACACTAACAAAAAGGTACCATTCTCTTTTGATTGCATATAATTGGTGACCTTCTCCGCTCCACAAATGCTCGTATTATGAAGAATTATGTTGAATAAACTTTTTATTACAAGTTAAAAATAACAAAAGCAAAAAGTTTAAAAATCATTCATTATGCATACTATCATAAGACAGAAGTCAAACTATTATCAGGATAAAAACTGTCAAAAGTCTTGCAAGGGAAAAATCAAGAAGCATTTAACTAGACTTTGGAAAGTAACATCCCTTAGGGATAGCTGAGATGCCATACTATTTCTTTGTCCATAACAAGTGGGTTCCTTGCACTTCAGAATTTTGCATTGAGAAAGTAGATATAAAGAAACACTGGTCCAATATTCTTTTTATTTTATTTCCCTGCTATGTTCAAAGCTCAGCCTAAAAGATGAACGCACAGAAAAATCTAAATATTTTAGCAATTCAATAAATAGTTGCAATATTTATTACCCGAGTAGCTTCTTGATTCTCCTTGTCTAGTTCTTCCAACTCTGATATCAATGTTTCTCTTTCAGCAATACTTTCATTTAATTCATGTTCTTTTCTTTCCAAATCTTGTCTTAACTGACTTAATTCTGAATTCTGATCCCCAGTATATGCAGAAAGAATATTCTCATTTTTATGTTGTGCACTTGTCAGTTCCTTCTCAAGTCCCTCCTGAAGTTAAAAAAAAATTCTGAATATTAGACTTTCTTTTGCATAAATTAATTGTTTTGCATAATATTAACTGTTTAGATTTTAAATGCTTTCTCTCTCCCCCCCAAATTACTAAAAAGAAAGCACGCATTTTTATGTTAGAATCTTTACAACTACATGAATATCATCCCAGTTCAAGATTCTTCATTGTGAAGTATTTGTCTCTACCATTCATAAATACCCATTTATTTTCACACCATTAAGTTCAGGAGTTCAATTTATGAACTTCTGAACAAAAAGCGACAGTCTGACAAAGTTATACCCACCTCTAAGTTATGGATGCACAGCTGGGACAAACTATTATATCTCCAAGAGATACTCTAAACATGTAGTAAGCTGCCTGGTGAGACAATAAGTTTTAATAAAGGACACCTGAATACTGTCCTTATGAAAATGCCATGAGAACTCTTGAATGCATGCAAAATGCAGGAGTCCCTACCTGAAAAATACTACGGGATACAAGGTAATCTAAGCCAAATCTCTCAAGCCTGAGTTTATAAAGGACTAAGTCAACCTTGTCAAAAAACTAAAAATGTGTTCCAGACCTTAACTTCATCAGTAAGACAGAACATAGTATTGTGCATACTACATGGGAGAAGAGAGATATTTTACAACTGATAATAGTGCCAAAACTGAAACATGCCAAAATTTTACAGAATGTACTACTGGTATTTTTTAAATGTATGTTACAGCAGCCTAAGTAGCAATGGGATAGGTGAAACTCCACTAGCTTTCCTTAATAAAGTACACTGTGGGGTTTCACAAGTCAAAATGTATCATTTCGATCAATTAATCTGCAATTACTTTCTTGATTACAAGATTATTTATGTAGAAGTGTGAACGCTCAAATATAAAAAAGTATAGTGCCAGAATGTGTGTTTTCCATCACCAGCTGTTCGGAACTTTTTTGTTGGCTTAATTTAGAAATTGCTTTACCTGATTTAAACTTGAAAGTCTTGCTATTTCATTTTCTGCTTCTATAAAGGTAAACAAAAGAATACATCATTTTACTACTTTCCAAACAACAACAAAACCAAATCATTCTCCCACCTTGCCACAACAGAACTCTGCTGCTCAGAAGAGAACAATTTGACAGTATTTTGTGATGATGGGCATCAGGGCTATAAAAGATTCAAATGCACCATCAATCACCACCACAAAGAAGAGAATTACTTTTACAACTGAGTCCACATTAGGAGGTCTTTCACATTAGGAGGACTTTGGTACTACATAGCATCAGTTATGCAATATTAAAATATTTTCTACGTATAGATATACTTCTTAAACATGTCTATTTCAGTGATTCTTTAAGGAGAAGATACTAGCAACAGGCTGCCTTTACACACACAAGGTGTACTTCTGGAATATGAACAAACAACTGATATTGAGGCTTATTTAATTTTAAAGAAAGAAAAACCTATCAAAGAGTTGGCAGACATGATTATTTACCCAATCAGAAACCCTTATGTTTATCATGCTACTAGTCCTAATTAAGTCTCCTTTTCTGCTTAGCCTTACCTCAAGGGAAAAGCCTTTTATAAAGCAGCAACTTTAAAAATGTACATATTCTCATATTCAATTCCAAATTATTAAAATAAATTCTGAGCATTTAAAGTGAAAACATATGAAGACATACTAAACATAAAATAAATAAATAAAATTTTTAAATTGTCAGCCTTGTACCTAACAGCGCTTGCTGTAGCCTGACAACATCTTCTGGAAGCAATGTCTTTGTTTGGAGCTTCTTCTCCTGTTCTTTCAGAAGAGCATCTTGCTCTGCAACAGAACTTTGAAGCATACTGAAGTCAGATTTAAGATTTTCGTATTCTTGCATTATTTGGTTTTTTTCTACCTTTACCAACTCTTGCTCTTTCAGAAGAATTTTATTTTCTTCTTTGGCAGAAGACAATTTGTGATTTAATTTTCTGATTTCATCCTCTAGGTCCTTTATAACCCGCAACTCTTCTTCTTTTCCCCCTTCTGGACTCTGAGCATTTTTTGTCTCTTCACTGATTTTAGAGTCATCCATGGCATCAGTGCTCACACCACCTAAAAACCAAAAAAGATTGATTGCAATATTAACCAAAGACAGCACTGTAGATCTCTTTCTTAAAAGTCTCTTCTTCCACCCCCTGTCACCCCTTGACAGAGGGAGACAGTCTAAATCAAAGACAGGGGCATCATCAACAGAAAGCTTATTTAAAATAGAATTAACATTCAAAGCGGTGCTATATATATATGACTGGTTTAATCAGCAGCTTTTCAAATACTTACACATCCCTGCATCAAAATAATTTTAAAAGGTTAGGTGTTGCAAGACATACTTTTTCAGTTTAATTAAAATATACTTGACCCCCATGTCTCTTGGTAGGGAGATGATGATCTACTTTATCAGGATTTGGAATCCTTCAATTTTCTAAGACTAATTTATCAAACCCCATCTAATTAATTTTGAAGATCTCATTCTGAAGAACTGATGTTTTTACAGTTCCAGCATACTATCATGACATTCACAGTTCTATACAATCCTCACAATGTAATTTCCAGCTAATGTTACAGAGTACCAAGTGTTGTAAACAAAAATGCACAGGAAAAAAAAGAAGCACATTGTGAACCTATTTCAGTGTAAGCTCTACCACCTCCTCCCACCCCAGTCTGCATTATGTTGTCAAACAGAAGCAATGAAATAAAAATATTAAATACTGTAATTCATCAAAAGCTGTGAGCAATATTTATTTTACAGGTAACTTATAATGAAAGATACTGGAGTCCTGCCTTCAACTACAGCCCTGCTGGTATACATATGTGCAGTATATAGTATGTCCAGTAAAAGACAGATTATATCTTAGAAAGCTATCTGATTTTAAGAAATAAATTCCCTATCAGTACTATCTTAGAAACTAAGAAGCTGTGAAAATACCTCCCTTCTCTCTAAGAAGAAAATGGATCTCTCTTTCCAAAAGGAGAGTATATACCCTTTAGAAATCCCCGTTTAACAGATAATTAAATATATATAAAATTTGCCTGCAAGCCTCTATCTGTGCAAAGCAGCCCCTAAAGGAAATCTAACAGACATGACTATTTTTATGGAATATGAATTACCTACAGGACAATTAGAAGTTCTTTGTAAGAATTACTGAGCTTCTAAAATCTAGTCATGCCACAGACTAAGCCATTGTCTTTAAGTCAATCTTTGAGCTTTTGTCAAGTACTCCAATTGGCATGTAGTACTTCTTACCAAATGATTTTTGTGCTGAAATTTTCTTCAACTTTGCATGTCTTGTCCACACCTATATTCAGTGTCATTTAAAAAACCAGAAGTGTAGAATTTAGAACACCACACTTGATATGTATAGAAAAAAAGTATCTCTAGACTGATAAATGATGAAATACTATCATTCCAGTGTTCAAGCCAACCATAGCAAATGTAAGGTCCTAGGACACACACGTGTCCTAAACATAAAGCAGAACTAGATGAAATTCAAATGCCTGAACTACACGTGTTTGATATCTATTATGCTGTTACAATTTTGATTAAAGCATCAAATATAACTGTACAGTAAATAAAAAAGAAAGCATGTGATAATGAAGACCTTGCTGTAATTGACTCTCAAGCTCTTCAATACGCTCTTCATATTCACTCAGTTCTTCTCGATGTCGACGACTTATCTCTGCTAGCTTTTGTCTGTGTGCATCCTGCAATACTGAAAGTTCATGCTGATGTTCATCTATTTCTTGACTTAAATTCTGTTTGAGCTCCTAAAAATATAATTACAGAAATACAATGTTAAAATAGAGTACAGAAGCTTAAGAATGAAAAAATAAAAAAGAAAGAAAACAGTTTTACCTAGTAAAATAAGAGGACTTATTAAAAGATTTCTCAGGAGATGTCTAGTTTCTTGGCTTTTGCTGGTTTGTGGTTTTTTATACATGTTAAAAGACATTCTTTTCAAAAATATATTTACAAAAGCAGTACACAATAGAAATTATTAAATAGAGAGATATTACAATGTACCGAGATTACAACTCTTTCATGGGAAGTGGACATTAGGACATATTTCTAGTAAATTTCAAGAATGACATGCAAATCCGTATTTTCCATCTTCAGTGGCAAGTCGTTTCTGAGAAGGGAGAAAAACTTATTTTGTGTATCTAAAATTCAGTCTTATAAGTTATTAACAGCTTCTGAAAGTGATTTGCCCTCATAAATACTACTGTCATTCTTCAAGCTTACATGGCTGCATTCATCAAATCACAGAAATACCCTTTCTCAGAATAACTATATTAAAATATTGTACTGCTGATTGAAATGTTACTGTGCTATTACATGCCCATATGCATTTTTAAGAGGGAACATGTAAGTGCTGTAAATATTTTAACTACATTCACAAGTCATGTGACCATAGGAAAAACAATCAAGAATAAAGTGTAAGAGGAGACTAGTTTGTAAAAAGTGTAATCTTACCTTAACAATATTTTGCAGTTTGCTTATTTCACTTTGTTCAGCAACATTTGTCCCTTGCACTTTGGAAGACTGAGAAAAGAAAAAAAAAAAATCACATATTTATGTAAAAACTGTGATAAATACGTGCACTTTTCATGTAAGTGCTTCCTCTAGTTATACAAAAAAAAAGTAGAAAGTAACAAAGCTAATGTGAAACAAAATTAAAATCAACAGTAATGTTGATTTTAAAAAAAGCCATTTTAATGGAAATACTTCAATTTTCCATGGACCTTTTATTTATTATTACACACAAATGTGTAAAAGTTTGGGGTGGGGGGTGTCATTGCACCTAATAAGAAAACATAGTGTTACTCAATTTTACTTTAATATTTCCACATGGGGAAAGTATACCTCTGAAATCAGGCTATAGCTTGTAAAAATGATGACACACATCAACAGCTTGAAAGGTTATATTCTTTCTTGTCTCTGCAGACCAAGAATAACAACTAATACACCAAGAACTGAGGGAAGAGTAAGTATAACCAGTATGCAAGTATACAACTATCACTTTGAATAGTATTGTATTGTCAATAAATAATCAATATCACAGCCAGGAAGAAGAAAAGTATTTTTTGAAAGGCTGTGCAAAAACGAAACCCAGACATAGTATTCTAGGCAAACATTTATGAAACCCTTCTCCTAAACTGACAAAAATTGTGTAAAAGCATCATGAAAAACCATTTGGAAATTAGTCACTGAATGTGTCCCTAGTCATGGGTCAGGTAGAGAATGACTAAAAGATCATTAGGTTTCAACTTTTCTATCAAATTGTGTTGCTTCTAGAAATGGTACAGCATGAACTTTCAAAAGACCCACTCCCGGAACACCAAATGCAATAAAAACACTAATTTGGAGGGGAGAGGGAAGGGGAGGACAGAGAGACTCCACTCACCAGTGCAATCTGCTTCCAGTGATCAACCTCAGATTCAAGCGTAGAAACTTCATTGGACAATCTGTTTATTTCCTGTTGTGACGAGATTATATCTCCAAAATCCATGTCATCCCCTTCAAAACCTGAGGAATGTCTGATGACCGGAACATAGGAAGTGGATGTAGCGGCTGCTGGAAAAACACCAGCTCCTAACTGTGCTGACTGAGCAGCCGTTTGTACTTTCTGCAGTTGCTCCTGTAGTGCATTCTGTCTAGCTTTTAGATGGCTGATTTCCACCTGAATATCAAAATACACTTTACTTTACCCCTTGTGGCCTTATGAAATGTGAATCAACCATACAAGTCCCCCTCAGCAAAAATTACTAATCACTTGCACTAAAACCAGAAGGGAAAAAACCCAAATACTCTCCCACTGAAGAAAAGCAGTCATAGCTGACATCTTACAAAACTATCTCATGCAAGGACACATATTAAAAGTTGTAATAGTTTTCAGTTAAGTAAAACTTCAGTAAAAGCACATGCCTATTTTTTCAGCAGCCAATGTACGTAAGTACTATAGGAAGATTCAGGCTAACAGATTGGATAAAAATTAATATTTTGAGTGGGTATTTAGATATGAAAATTAAGCAATATATGAGGCTCCTCCACTTATTTATATTACATTTTATTTCTTTTACACTTAACTCAATGTATTGAAAATTTACTTATTTACGATAAACTGAAATTAGTTGCATGAAATCTTCTCATAACAACTGTTACTGTATTTAATAAGCAGAATCCTATAAATCTCAAAATTTTGCTTCCTCTAGTTCCCACATGCATTTACAAATAAAGGAGGAATAAGACTCCTTTTGTGTAATTCCAGGCATACTGGCAACTTTCTTCTTTTAAAAGGCTACGAAATCTCACATTACACAGTAAGTTCTAAAGCTGATTTCTACATCACAAAGGGAAGCTTCTCAAATTATGAAAGCTAGTTCTGTTCCCTTTAATTGTACATGTTAGGATAAATATGATATCTACAGACAATATAACTGCTTGAAATGAGAATCTGCTCCTGTTGCCTTCTTTAAAGACAGCTGAATCAGAAATACAAAGCAGCTTAAGTGTCATTTCTCACAGTGAATCCAGAAACAAGAGAAATTGTGATATATGCATGACATTCCCAGAGTTTTGTCTCAGCTATATCCTGGCAACTCCACTTATATTACACGATTCAATGAAATTTATGTCTAAGTCTCTCAGTGTCTATATTAACAAACCGAGAAACCATAACTGTGACCAATACTTCCACTGAAAAAGCATAGACAGTGTAACAAAGAGATTAAAAAGTGTAATACATAAGTTTGTTGGACATACTTACTCAAATATTTTACTCTGTATCCTACCTCTTTCTGTTGAAGCTGATTTCGGTACTCTATAGATAACTGCTTTATCTGAAGCTCTGAGGCTTCATGCTTTTCTTCTAAATCACTACAAAGTTTTTTCAGCCTCTCATTCTAGGAAAAAATGAGAAGAGTATGTCGGTAAATTTGGAAGAGTTATTACAGCATTAGAAAAGCTTAAGTCTGCTGAACAGTACAAAAATCAATTAAATTGTACAGATTTCTCATGTTATTTCACTGAAAACACAATGACAGTAACTTCCAAGTGTAGATCCAAAATCATGTTCACAACCAAACTTTCCATTTTTATACGGCATGGACTCTAGCTCACTTTCAGAAGAAGGTTTGTGGTGACCAGAGGTAAATGTCAAGAAGAAAAATTCAGGGCTGAATTTTAAAAATCATTTAAAACACATCTTAAATTCCACCTGTGGATCATGCTAAGAATAGCCACAGAGCACAAATGGGAGCTAATATCCATAAAATTCAGTATTCTCTCTCTGACTGATGGCAACAGTCTAGAAAAAGGACAAGCAGACACGGTTACTTCCCCAATATACTATCTTAACTTCTTGATACTCTTGAAGGCCGAAGACATACATAGAACTTAGTGGTTTATAGCCATAAAGTCAGTCACAAGACCTACAAGTCCTTTGTAAAAGTACACAAAGTCACTTTCCGCTAGGGCACGTGGGATTTGTAAGCAGTTTTGGAAGAGTACCCTCTGTAGCTATGTCAAAATGACCATACAGTAGAGCAACACAGAGAGAGAACTGCATCAGGGAACATGCACAATCGATACTTTGAAGCTTGATGCAAGAGGCCTGCTGTCCAACATAACCAGGCATTCTAGATCTGCTCTTATTTGTGGTCCTATACAAAACTCTATAAACCAATTTTAACTCTTTACCAGCTAAAATTTATGAAAACTAAAGAGATTTTACATTTTCCATGTTTTTCAGCTCTTCAGAGACAAGTTTATTGCTGCAGTCCAAGACCACATGATATGTAGGAACAGTCATGGGATGCAGCAGTTAACAAAAGATGAAAACTTGCAACACATGCATATTCCAGTAAACAAACGTGCCCCTAGCTGTCATAGTGGTCTGTTACCATAATAAAGAGCCACATTCTAATACCACTGTCATCCTGGTTTCTAGGTTTACCCAGGGACAAGCAACTTCAGTGCAATATTTCACCTTCACAAGAAGCAAATGTTATTTATTGCTTTTAATTATAGTAGCGTTTCAAAATTTCTTACTTCAAACTTTTGTGCTGCATTAATACTTTCTATTTCTCTGAGTCTAGAATTGGACACATGGAGTTCTGTTGCTGCATCTGAAAGAAAGTGAAAATTTTCATTTTTATTAAACTACTTTTAATCTATTAAGTAGATATCAGTTAAGACCATAATTAATAAGTATCTTACTTTTGACTGCTTCAATGTTAATTCCTAGGTAAATATCAAAAAACTGCTTTCATTAGAACACTGTTGAAAGTATTTTTCAGAACAGAGTCTTTCTAAACCTAATCCAGTTCTCTCTTATCTAGGTTTAAAGTCAAATCACAAAAAAAAAAAACCAGAAAAGTATGGACTTAAGCTTTAAAAAAAGGGAAATGAAGCATTTTTATGTGACTATTTCATGTCGCTTAATCTGTTCTTCACTTAGGACTGCCTCTGACATAAATTGTATCTTTCTTGGTAATCACATGTGAAGTTTCTCAGCAACCTAATGTGAGGTTTCAAAAGAAGAATACATACATTACACACAACAGTGACTAAATTTTTGTTGAAAAAACCAAAAAAAAACAACAAAACAAACCCAACAAAACCCACAAAATAACCCACACAATGAAACACCAACCCTGCCTCCCACATAGAGGCACAAAGTCTCCATAAGACTTGCTTTCATTTACAGAGGTGACACAATCTATTGTACCAGTGTGTCTAGTACAAAAACCCCGTAATTCTGTTCCTGGATACTCTTCCCTTAATGATCAACCTTCATCTAATAGGCTAGGCTTACTTCTCCCATGTCCCACTTTTAAAGGGTAGCAATGCCACAGTTAATTTTTTTCAAAATTTGAAAGAAATATAATTTTCAAGTAAATACTGTACTTCATCATTTTCTCTGTGCTGTTTAAAACTGATGCAGCTCAAGTGTTGCAGAGGCAACAATCTACCCATGGAAACTGCCAAACTGAAGATGTTAAAGTCCACAAACACCATTTTCAGTTCAGATGGCCAAGCAGCGAATGTAAGGGTCAATATTAAAAATTAGGAAACATTATAAAAATTAGGAAGTTAAAGATGACATATAAGGAACTGTTTGAAAAGTGTTCTTTAGACCACGTTGTATTTAATGGTCTTTACAGAAAAGTACGTAGATGCTACTAGATTTTTACACCCTCAAGGTTAGTAACACTGAAAAAGGTGGTACTCTGAAATTCTTAGGAAATACTTGTTCACAGCAGTATCAAGCAATCAAGTACATCTGGAGATACCTACTGAACACTAGCACTTCTTTGTTGTCCAATATAAAGCACAAATGTATGAATCAGACTCTCAAGTTATGCTTTAAAAAGGCAAAACCAACACACTAGATAGCTACACAGTTTAGAAGCATTAAAAAAAAAAAAAGTTTCCAAACTAAGCCAATACAGATTTTGGAATTTAAAACACTTCTAAGCAAGTCTTTCAGAAAAGTGAAAAAGGGACAACTTTGCAGTTATCAGAATAAACTTCTTTCTTCCAAGCATTTTACCTGTATACCAAAATATCCAATCCATACGAGACCAGCAGTAGCAGCTTGCCAACAAGCTTTATACAATACTTTCACAATGCTTCATAGTTCTGAAGTTGCTAACAAAATAGAATTAATTTCCCACTGAAGATGAGTATTCAGAAGTCATAGCTGTTCTTTGTGGCTGCTATTCTTAACACTGTTTTGAGAAAGCTCTTTTTTTCCAAGAAGTTACAGTTTCACAGTGGTAAACAACACTAGTGGTATTAACACATTGACATTTATTACTGTGTTATACAATTGTTTTACTAGAAAAATCCAAAGTTTTATTCAAAAACTCCTAACAAAAAGCATTATTAAAACTATAAAGACTATAGTATAAAGTTACTATTATTTTACTGAACATCTTACTCTGGTATCTCAGCTTTTTTTTTTTTTTTTTTACAACTGTTTTAAATATAAATCATACTGTCTTTTAATCCCTATAAAACAAGGGCCGTGTTTTCCTCCTTGGCTGTGGGATAATTGTAGAACCCCTTAAGTTTCTCTGAGCCCAATATATAAATAACACAATCATCAGAAACGCTGGACCTTTGCCTGTGTGACACGTCAGACTTAGATCACACCAGTCACAAAAACCCCTCAGTACTACTACTACTCTGAAGGTTTATGAAAGCACTGTAAAAGCAGCTAATTAAACAGGGTTTTAGATAAACTCAGTAAACAGTGCGGCAGAAGAGTGTTGTTTGCGTGCTTGCATTACCCACCAACACAACGAACGCTTCGGGCAATTCAGAAACTGCCGAATAACAAACCTACAAGAGGTTTACCTCTGCTATTATAGCCTGGGAATGTTTGTTTATTCTGCAGATCCTGAGGTCGCAGAGACGGAAAAAAGCCGAGGCCAGAGCCAGCAGCTCTCCCGAAAAAGGCGCGGGGCCATTCGGCTCCCTCCCGGCCGGCCGGCAGGTGCAGGCAGCGCAGGCTCCCGTCGCAGCCGATCCCCGAGGAAGCCGGCAGCGGGAGGAAAGCCAGGCATAACCCAGCAGGTACGCACTGCACAGACAGCCCGGACCAGCATCCCGCGCCCCGCCCCGCACGCCCCCCGGCCGGCCCGGCGCCTCAGCCTCCTTACCGCCCACTTCCTCCGCGCCCTCCAGAAGGATGTCCTTGGTGAAGCTGGAGATCTGGCCGGTGAGCGAAGACAGGCTGCCCCCCACCTGCCCCAGGGACTGACCCAGCCCCGAGCCCAGCCCGCCCAACCACGACGCCATTGCCGCCGCTCAGAGGGCTCCGGGCCTCGTTCAGCCGCAACTGGCAGCCGGCTCCCGCGGGCGAAGGGGCGGCCTCCTCCTCTTCGCTAGGGAGGGCCAAGGCTCCCGCTGTGAGCTCAGCAGGCCGCTCTTGGTGACCCTTCCGCCAGCGCCGCGCGCATCCCCCCGGCCCGGCCCGACTCAGTGGCTCCTCCCGGCGGCTCCAGCCTCTGCCACCTCGACGGTCGCCATACCACCCGCTGCTGAAACACCATCGACAGCGTCACCGCCGCGGCTCTGACGTGTACGTGATAGCGGAGGATGCCGGGATAGGGGTGGAGCAGTGGCAGGGGCGCCCGGGGAGGGCCGGGCCGGGTATCTGGAGGGTAGCCCGGCGGCCGACGCAGCTCCCGTGTGAGCTGACGGGCCGCACACCCTGGCAGGCAGTGGGCCCGGGGTCGCGTCGTTTTGAAATGTGCTTCCGTCAGGGCAACAAGACCCCCGGCCCATGCTTGAGTTGGAGCCACGGCCGCCCTTGTCAGCAAGAGCGTCTCGTGCTGCGTGTGAAAAGTAAACAAGTAAATCTTAGTCTGTGTTAAAGGGAAGCTGGGGAAACCCAGAAGCTGTTCCCCGGAGCTGTGCCGGTCAGAGCAGTAGGTGAGGCCGGGCGAAGCCAGCCGCGAACTGGGCTAGTGGTGAGGCATGGCCGCCGGACGGGCCGCTCACTCCACGGATGTGTCAGCCCAGCGCGAAGCTGGGCCTGTAACGCCCTCTGATTGACGTGAACCCGACCCTTGTTAAGTACACATACTCGAGTCCTGTGTCATTAACAGATCACAGGACCCGGCTGCTATAAGAACAGACATTTTGTTTTCGATTTACGTGTTTTGACAGAATAGGGAGGTTCCTGAAACAGTTGGCCCCTACTGCTTTGGGTGTAGATCCAGTGGATGCTTGGTTGTATTTCCAGCCACAGCCCTGCTTCGATACAAAGTTGTTTTTTTCTTTTTGATTAAATGGGGTATTTAAAATCATTAGGGACTACAAGGACTACTGCATTGTCACAGAAAATAAGAGTATTAAAACACTAAGAACAATACCAATATAAAAATTTGTTGATATTGGAAAAGTAGGAGGCAGCTAGCTTATTGTTAGTTTCAAATTAATAACTGCATAAAAATTAATTATTAAAGCACCACATCAATGGTAAAATGAAACTGAGAAAAGCAGGCATTTCACAGGTGAAATCTTAACATTTTTAGAGAGGAGTTGAGAATGCAGAAGTAACAAAACATGTGCTCTGTAGTTACAACCTGAAAAATATTACCAGGCAGTTACAGAAAAAATAGCTTATTGCCTCCCAGACAAGGTTCTTGCGGGTTCATAGCTGGCCTGCAACACCAGATTGCCTTGTTTGCTTTACTGTCCACTGTTGCTCAGAGGCAGCCCTGAGCTTGAGCACAGTATGTGGTGCTAGAATTTATAAATTAAAAGTAACCAAAACAGCTGCTAGATTAAACACTTTTCTAAGAAGTACTGCTTTCCCTATTCCTCAGTGAATAATTTTCCCATCAAGTTTATACATTGCCCCATTTTAAATTTAATAGTATACTTATCACCCTTACAATTCTCAATAATAAAACCAATCACACTACTTGAAGCTCATTTCAAAAAAAAAAAAAAAAAAAAGGAAGTATTTGTGCTGTGATACAGCATGAACTGTAAATGTATCTTAACTGGTTTTGTTCCTTTAAAACATTGGGTTTAATGGTTCTGAAATGTTGAAAATTATCAAAACACCTTATACTATAGTTTGTTTTAAAAGCTATATGAGTCCACAGGAGAGAAAAGACACATTGTTAGCTTGAGTAGTGGTTGGTTAATCCATTACTACAGGAAACTGTCTCCTATTGTGATCTATCTTACAATGCCAAGTAAGGCAAGAAGTTAAGATAGTAGTACAGAGGGCTTTTTTTTTTTTTTTTTTTAATTACTACTCTTGATCAGCTAGAAACTGATTATTTAGCATTGCAAGTAATTTTGTAGCTGACTGGTTTCATTTCCTGTTGGTAAAGGTACACAGAAATCATCCATTGTACTTTGTGGATTAACCAAGCTATAAAAACAGTGCATTCTGCCACAAAAGCAATGTGTATTTTGGTAGCAAACCAGGAAACATTAGAAAGCATACAATTTTTAAGAGATGTAGCATAACCATAATTGGAGGCAACTTTATTCCTAACAGAAGTGTCTTTACGTAAATTTTGTAGTATCAACAAATCAAAAGACATACAAGATGATAAAGTGTTATGAGCAACAAAAAAGGATTCCACTGCTATCTACACAACATCTATTGCAAAGCCCACTGACAGAAAAATATGAGGCTTTAATGTTTGATGATTCTGTGTCCAACCCACATCTAACGGAAAGCACATAGGCAATTACTTGGGTCGAGAGAGAAACATTAGAAGCTGTAATAGTATTTATTTTAAAAAGTGGTATCAAATACAACCATATATATTTGCACCGATTGGGAAAGGATCTTCAAAGTATCAAACAGCGCTGCTATTTCCCAGTGAAAACAAAACCACATTTCAGCTATCCTCTTTTTAATCTTTTCAGTTTTATATGCTTTATATACACAAAATAGACAAAAATTGTCTAGGAATGCAGTGCCAATGACAAGATACTGAAAGCAGAGTCTCAAGACAAAAATCTGACTGAAAATGATTTTTAAAATCCAAAACTACTAGGCAAGAGATGAAAACAACTGTTCCTTTACAAAAATCTTAACTCTACACTGTTTTGTACACAGGGGGTTTCATGTAGAAAAAAAAAATTAATCAGTGCTTGCATGCTTTAAAGACAGTATTTTTCTTTGCAGTGGCATTTAAATATTACATCCCTTTCTCTTCAAACCCTTTTGTAAGTTTCCCCTCCTGAATTCACAGTGGCTATAACGGGGGTGGGGGGGAATCTTAAATGTAGTAATAATTACTCACTTTTTGGACAAAGAAAAAAAAAATATATAAAAAAAGCAGTGGCCAAGTCACATGTACTTTAACATCCTGCAGACCTGTAATTGGGGAAGTTGACAACTATGGCAGCCTAAATACTAAAGCATTCCCTCCATGTCTGAAATGCAAATAAGGCAAAATATGCATACACAGGTTAAAAAAGTTTATTGCAAAACAGCTCATGCTTTTAAAACGCAAACACAAAGAAGCTACTCATTTGAAACTAAAGAATTGCGTATTTGGACCAGCCCAGTTCAAATCTATTGAGGAGTATTCTTACTTGAAGTGATATCTATTACCTGTTAAAACATTTTTAAAAAGGATTTGTAACTATGAAGATTTCTGAGGAATTAAGTGTGTTTTATGCAAGATGATAATGGCCTGCCAAGCAAGCAACATATATTTTATGCCTTCAAAAAAAAGTTTCAATTTTTGTTTTCCTTACTATTTTTTTATTTCTTTAAATGTATGTGCTAGTAACATGATTTGTATAATACTAGTTTGTAAGTCTGAGTTCTAGAGTTCTCCAATCTCATTCCCCATAATAGTTCTCAGTAAAAGGCCACCATTTGTAAGTTTTCCATCATTATTTGGAATAACTAAATTCTAGAAGGTGTCACAGATGTTTTAGAACTGTAACACCTTCTTGTTCATTTTTAAAAGTCCAACTGTCAGTTTTGTAATAAAACAAAACACCTTGCCAATGACAGTATTTGTCAGATACAGAACTAGCAGTTTATTAAATGTGCAGAAACCATTTTAAACTCCCCGCTATTTTATAGATTAGTAACACAAGCAACAGTCCAGCATTAAAACACATTGGAGATTTAACTTTGTATTGGTTATTCTTAAGTAGCTTGCAAAGTAATTATATATGAAAAACCATTAAGAGTACCTTAGCTGAAAATTACATTTAAACTTGAAGTTGTTTGGAGGGCACAAGGAGCCCAGATGTTGGAGAGTATGCCAGTATTCAAGCCCAGAAAAAAATGCAAACATTTAAATAGCTCATATTTATACCTGCTGTGCCAAACAAGAATTGCATTCAAGCATGACTGCATGACAACACTTTCTCCTCCTGCCCTCATTCTAAGACCATGAAAGCAGTTTACAGAATTATACTTACAGAACTAATTTTGGAAGATAAATTTAAGTATCACTCATTCCCCCTTTGATTCCTACACGTGGAAAGCCACAGATTTGTCATGTGGACCATGCACTGTAAGGAAGACAGTAAAAATCTCTTGGATGAATGAAGTCTTAAATTCCCTCAAATATCATACCGTAATTAAAAAAAAAATATCAATTTCTGCTCCTTTACAATGGACTTTGGCCTAAAGCTACAACATGGAGAAAGAGCCTGACATAACAGGTAACACTAGGAATAGTGTCTAAATTGCTAAATGCTTTATGAGCATAGTTCAGCCACATTGAGAGCTGTTTATCACTGAAAGAATGCACACCAAAAAGAGAGATTTTTTTTTTTATAGACAGCTTCTTGGCAGGTCTGCACATTTTGAACTTCAGGTCTAGGTTCTAAAATATGCACAGGATCAACAATTTGTATCGGTCTTTTCCTTTGGTGCAATTAACATATGTAACTTAAATTGCTGCTACTTAACTAGGCAGATATACATACTTCATTAAACTTGACATCCCTTTTGAAAATCAAATGGGTATTTGTAGAATGACGATGTTTCTACACCGAAAGGAATATAGTTAGCCCTGTAGTGATTGACATAGTTCTGTTTTTTTCAGGCACTGTTACTTTATATTCCTTCCATATTAAAACACTTTGGTGATGAAGTAACTTAAAGTGACATGAAAGTTCAAGTGCAAACCTCCATGCTTTTGCGATTATAAAAATCACGTAACTGTTATGGGTTACACTTAATAAAATTCAAGGGGCTTAGATTTTTTTTTTTTTTTATATAGGGCTGCTACACTATATACCTATAGGAAGAATGCATTTTTATTATATTCTTATAATACAGGATTAAAGGTCCAAGTTCCACATACTGCTATATCAGATTGCCAGCCTATACCTATTTATAAAAATGAGAGTCTTATTCGAGAATCAATTTATGGCACAACAAAAGAAGGGAAATGAAAGGTGTGGATAATTTATAGATGAGCAAAGAAATAATCCAGTGCTTTAGAGATTACTTTCCTGATTTCAGTTTCATATAAATTTTAAGCTGAAAGCAGAAATTTACATTGTGAAAAATATAGCATTTCAAAATAGCATATGCACACATGGACTTTTAAAGCCATTGTCTAGATGTATTAATTTGAGACATTACAGATATTGATTATAACGTGCATGACAGGATTATTTAAAAAAGATAAAATTTAAAATCAGTTTTTACAAAGTAGTGCTGTTTCATGTCAAAATCCATATTGTCTTACACATACCAGTGGTTTTGGTGACATTGGTTGAAATTCAGCACACAGGTAAGGAAAACAGAATTTAGCCCAATCACGTATAATAGAATAATATTCTAAGCTATCAAGAAACCATTGCTGTAAACAAATCTTTACTGAGAGGTAAGAGCCCTTTCATGTACAGTACTGCTTGATGCTGAATGTACAATTCCATCTAGCTACCACTCATTTCATACTAAGTTTAATTAAATATTACTATTGTGCAATGATATAACTTTATTTTGATAAAGAAATTTGGGGCTATCTTCAAAAGATTCTTAGAATGCCTGTGCTAACTGTTAATGCAGTAAGTGGACTACAGCCTATGTACTCTATCTACAACATATTTCCATATAATTTATATGTAAACAGAATTTGTATTTCAAGCACCATTTAGGAAAATGAAACATATCTCAATTGTTGCACTGAAGTTGAAAGTCAGGTTTGGTCACCCTGTTACACATTCATCCTGGATATCAAAGCAAATGTGTCACAACCAAATAGCAAAACGCGCTCTCTCATACTTTGCTCCCCAGTTTTTCTCAGGATCAGAAACAGCATGATAAAAAATTGTAAGGTGCATGAATAAAGGCCATTCCTGAAAAAGCTGCAACATTCTGACGGACACTTATAAAAAGCATTTCAGAAAGAACATCCACACAGACATAAATATTCATTCTTAAAAGAGCTACTTGCACAGGGTTCATTTCAGACCACAGGAACGCACCTTATGTGTGTGGCACTGACTATGGCACCTAAATCCCCTCCTCCTTTCTCCTAGACTCAGTTACAGCTCTTTCATAATGAAAGGCCAGAATGAAGAGCTGAATTTGAAGAGGAGAAAATACTTCAGAAAAGGTAGAAAAGAAATCTTTTAACCCAACTGATTATATGCTACTTTTATAGTAAAGACAGTGGCATAACTTGAAAGAGCATAAGAAAGCAAAACCAAATAATCATAATAAGAATAAAAAAAACCAACAAAACCAACAAAAAACTCAAAACCAAATCAAAGAATATAAGTTATCTGCCAAAAGACAATAGGCCAATGCAGATT
Organism: Megaceryle maxima; assembly: GCA_024605025.1. NCBI lineage: Eukaryota > Metazoa > Chordata > Aves > Coraciiformes > Cerylidae > Megaceryle > Megaceryle maxima. Next base: position 32,802 of record JANHGN010025373.1, on the reverse strand, counting down.
CCTACTTTAAATATGGATCTAAAAGTTTTATAGTTAGAACTCAAAGTAAACCCAGAAAGTGTTATAAGGTCAAAAGTCACTGAAAGGTTCAGAAGTAACATCATAAACAACTATACACTGAAGATGTTCTCTAAAATCACAAAGTATTAAATTTATGGATTCATTCTCCTGCAGAATGGGTCATTTCAGAAGTGGACAGCAGTATCGAAAAGTTGACATTAAATCATTCAGAATAAAAAAAAAATCACAAAATAATTTATCTAAGATAAACAGAGTTCTTTTTTCTATTTATGAGCACAATTTAGTACTTTTATCTATTGTTACATTAATACTGGAGGAAATCGGTGCTGGGTTTTGGCACCTTTTATATTTTCTACAGAATTCTTCAAAACAATTTAAACTTGCTTTTTAAATGCAAGTTACAGCTGCTACATGTGTATAACTTTGTTCATGTGAATAGTTTAAAGCAATTTTAATACAGCTACTTCTGGGAAAAGATGTTCTGTAGTAGGAGTGCTACAGTTTTTTTAAATTAGTGCAATCATTTTAGTATTTGCAGATTCCCTCTAAACTCCGACCTCCAGCCCTCCTTTCAGTCCTGCTTCCAGAATGCTGAAATGAACCCTGCTTGTGCAACATCCACACAGTAAAATTTGAATGGAGACTTAGTGTTTTGACAATAAGAGGGAAAAAAATAATCAAAAAAAAAAAAAAGTCATTTCTCCTCTTCTGTATTCAAGTGGTTTCTAACAGATTCCAGAGACATATTCATGGCTGCTTGAAGCATGTCTTCTTCGGTCATATCACCTCCTAAAGAAAATAAATGCATAGAAGTTGTAAAAAAATGCAAAGAGCTAGTTCTCAACTGTAGTTAAATGCTTCTATCATTCCTTTTATCCACACCCACCTATTTACATCTCACCCCCAAAACTGTTTTGGTTTGTTTTTAAATCCTTGAACATGGCTCACTGAGCTTTCCATACAAAACCATCAGTTTGTTACAAGTAATAAACATTAACTTCAGATAGGCAATACCTAGTACTTATAGGGCCTACATACTTAGGTTCTACTGAAAACTGGTTCCAGCAATTTTGTGAGATAGTACTCCAAGTTTATTACATTGTTATACAACTTTAAAAGTAATGTAGAAAACAAATTGTTGGCACAAATCCCATCAAAGATAATTTGTAGCGCTCAGCCAAAGAAAACATCAAAAAGCAAAGGCAGATAGTAATGCTCTTCACTTTGAAACAGGATATTGACACTCAAAGCAGAACAGGCTTTTCAAGAAAGTGATTCTTTCCTTCACTGCCGAAAAGAGTAATGGCTGTGACACAGTCTGAATGGCTGCTGGAGTGAGGAAGTAGGCAGAGAAGGGAAGTTAGGAAGCAGAGCACAACATAAAGGTGAAAAAGAAATATTTCAGTGGTGGAAAGTAGTTTAAAAAACAATACCTGGGTCAGCTTCCAGAGTGCTTGAGCTCAGAGCTGTCTTATGTAGGTTCGGGGTCCCATCTTGCTGCTGTAACTGTTGCTGCTGCCTGAAAGCATTATACGTTTATAAGAGAGTAAGGTTAACATCAGTGTAAGTATCTGTATCAAGTCTCTTTCATTGTGAAGAATGCCAAGAGTGAGAAGTAGAAGCTTTTTGGTACAGTAACACCCCTTCACCTAAAATCTCTTCAACTGTTTCAGCCTGCCAACCTTCAGGCATCAATCTTTTCAACATTATACTCAGACAGAATTTACAGTTTCCCAGAATTTGGATATTCTGGATTCTTATCCTCTTATGCAAGGTCTAATTCATAGCATTTTGCCCTGGTCTTTATTTCCTCTGTCACTAGGAGACAGAAATAAGGAAAACCTACAACAATACCACAACTATGTATTAAGGAGGAACTCCAGAATAGCAACAGAAAATATAATCTAGATTAATTTAATGCGATGCACATTAGAGGCATCATTACCAGAAACAAAGTCTTAGAGAAAGAAAACCTTTCTTCAGGAAGTTAATTACAGAAATTTAAAGGATTTCATTTAAAATACTTGTGTAACATGTATGTTTGCTTTCTTCACAAGACTGATGTTGCATTACTAACAGATCCCCTCTTATTTACAGGTTTCTGTTCTTCATAGGAACCACCTGGGAATAGCAAAATTCAGGTATTGTTAGGAAAACATGTTAAGAGAGAAAAGTTAAGCTGGACCTCAATCAATCAGAAACCCATCCACACCCCAAAAGCACTGAAAACTATGACATGTATTCCACATGCAGTTTTCTATCAACTACTTTACTTTTGAAAATATGCTTGTCTTCTCCTTCGCAGTTCTTCTGAAGAAAGAGAGTCAGTCTGACTGGTGTGAGGGGTCTGAGGAACATTCTGTGGTAATGAGGCTGAAAACTCACTTCGACGACTACCTAAAACCAGAACATGCCACATCCCACTAATTACAGTAAAATGAAGTTAGCAAATTAAATAAAGCTTAAGAAAATGTCTTCAAATTTGCAAGAAAGACTTTTTTTGAGAAATAAGCACCTAGGCTAACTTCACTTGATACTATCCCTCCTCCTCACCTTAGGACTGTTTCCCTTCCCTCCTGCCACCCTTTGCCAAGTTGTTCTTGCTTCCTAATGATCAACTGTAACTCAAAAGTTAAAACTTTTCAAAAAGCAGAAAGGAGCCAGCTAGAGGAAATTCTGCATTGTCCTTCCATGCCTGAAAGCCAGTCTTTTCAGAAAGCTTGACACTTGCTGGAAAAAGTGTCTGACAAACTGGTTTCAGTAGCTGCCTAAAGCATAAGCAACATGAACAGAGAAATTTAGATGAAGACTGCACCTTGCATGCTAAGTTGAATTGCTCTGCGGAGATCAGCTTCTTCATCTTCCATATCAATTTCCTGCCTGCTTAGAGCCAGGGCTCTCTGAAAATTCTCTTCATCTTCATCTAACATGCCTGTTCCATCAAAAGGATGGTTAACTTCTATTGCTTGGTCCACATCACTTCTGGGTAGCCTGTGAAATTGATAGATACATTTATGGCAGAATTCAGAGAGAAATTTTATTAACTTTTACTGTGAGATTTAAAGTAAACATTTTCTGCTGATTTAAACTCTTTTTTTTCCTCAACTTTAGAAAAAAAAACATTTCTACTGTACAAACCTGTTATATAAACAAATAGTTTAATTACTACGTGAAAAAGCACAGACAGGCAGCAAGAACAGCTTACAGCTGTAAAAATGAAACTGCCGCAACTCTTAACCCATGCAAATGTTGACAAGAATCTGTTTGATAGGAAAAACTTCAAAAACAATAAGCCTACAAAAAGCAGTAGCACATGTTATTTGAACATATTGCTATTTAAACAGCTACAGCAGCAGAAAATAGTGCATGTGGTCTCCTTCTTATGAAGCTTGGATGATCACACTAGAGCAACAGATCCTCTGTAAACTATACACACTTTCCATGTTACTGACAAATAGTTTGGTTTTATTTCCTCGATTTATAAGACCAGTTTACCTTTACAAAGTGGAAGAAAGAATAATTAATTCATTCCCCTGTAAAGTCTTAAGCCTTTTTATCATTATGCAATTTATTAATTATGAAAATATGATTGCAGAAGTAGTACTTTATATACTTTCAAAGATATTTTATATTAGCAATATGAATCACAAAAGAGCAGCTCCAAAAGTGGAACTGCTCCAAAAGGCATTGCTGTATAATTTATATGTGGAATTGAGATGCACATTTCTTGTTCTGTTCCACTTTATGACAGAATGTACAAGCCAGTCTTAATTATAGATTGATTTTTATTAACTATAGCTTGGTAAGATTTGCTAACCCCAGTGAACAACAGTACTAAGTGTATTGCACTGAAGGTACTTCTTATTGCTTCTTAAGGGTGTCGTTTCCATGTAGGCACCAACCTTGGAAACCAATCATACTGCACATTATTAAAATAAAATCTCTATTTACCTTACCTCTGATCTCTTGACTGTGCTGTCTCTTCTCCAATTAGTTTTGGTCGCTGCATCTGCTGTACCCGAATCATCTGCAATAGCTGATCAGCCTCACATTCTGGGAGGTCACCTTTTACTACAAATATGGAATAACCTGAGAAGAAGAAATTGTAAGTCTACAGCATTAAGGTGCATGCATAAACACTCTAAAATGCACACTATACGGAACACAATGATGTGCAATTTATTACAATGTAAGGCTCTACCTTTTGTTATAAAGACTTGGGTTATTTCACTACTTCAATCACAAAACTAAGGGTAGTTAACTGAATACATAAGTTCTAATAAATAATGATTATTACCTACTTTTAATTAAATGAGATTTAACATCTGCAAGTTACTATTACCTTCCTGTTGTAATTGAGCCAAGAAAAGTGCAAGATATGTATCTGATATTAGTTCTGGACCCATCAAGAGAGAGTTCAAGTTAAACCACTGTAATTAAGAAAAAAAAGGTTTGAGAGAACAAATTAGCATAAAGATTACTTGGTAATCCATTTCTGTACATTGTGGTCATTTTCTATGATGGACTATCCAAAGAAATCTAGTAAAATAAATTATCAAATTAGAAGTCTTTTGAAGACCAATACCTAAACTGCTAAAGGTTACCCTTCAAATACTCTTCAGCTAACAGGAGATCTGAAGTAGGGAAGTTACTGCATGCTCTCTCCCATTACTGAACACTAGTACAGGCAAACAGATTAAAACAGATAAATCAAAATATAACAGTAGAAGAATTATTTCATACATTGTAAAATTCTGCTTAATCCTAGTTTTAAATCTGTTCAGAGACTAATGAAGAAACCCTTCTCAAGTTAATGCTGTATCTTAAGAAATTAATAGATACAGGAAACAGAAGTTAAATTCTTTCCATTAAATACTTCCATTAAAACATTCTGCCTTTAATAGCTGGTGATAATACTGCAAACTGTTCTTTACTTCTGAGATTAATGTTATATCTAAAAACTAAGAAAAATGAACTTAAATTTAATATGCTGATAGTACAGCATAGTATTTATTACAGTAGGGGACTCTTGACATAAATATACAGGCCACTTCTAATTCCATGAAAAAGACAACTAGTGATTTATAATTCTTGTAGAGAGAAAATATCAACATGGATGACAAAATATTCTACCCTTAAGACCTCATATTTATTGCAGTCAACCTGAAGAACCTCCTTACACCATACCCATTTAATATTACCCAACTGTAACCAGGAAGCACCATTTCAGATAGTAGAAGGACAATTCCATCTCCATTCTCATGAAAATGCATTTATCTACTCAAACCTTCATATGTGCAGTCAAACACTTGCAGTCAGGCCCATACTATAATTCACATGAATAGAGATAGATGATTATCTACCATTCTGTCACCCAGTCACTTAATTTGTCAAAAATACACTTTGCCACTAGGAAAAAGTAAGATGATCAACAGTGTAGGAGTGGGGAATAAAAGGCTACATAAGCAAATACAATGGACAGATTACAGACAAACTTTTAAAAGAGAATATGCAGGAAGAAGGTTTTGCTTTAACTGTAACAGAAGTGGTCAAATACAAGTCGACCAATTTTGCCTGTCTTTTCTCATTGTTCTCTAGAGAACAGGCACATAGTTTCATCTTCATGTGGTTACAAGCCACACGTACAAGCAAAAGACATCCCCACTCCAACTCAGCATTCTAGCTCAAAAATGTTCTATCTCACCAAACTGCATCCAACATGGTTGTATATATAATGTATATATAACAAGGAACATTCCTGTACTTTTAAGAGACTATTCAGTCTTTTTGATATCGAATAATGAAAATTGCCTTGTAACCACCAGTCATGCTTTTAAACTAAAGCAGAAAAGCAGAATTTATTTTGTTTACACACGGGCAATTTTCTTTAATCTGAATGACAACATAGGTAGTGACCACTTGCAAAAATGACCAGATGGGTAAAGAGATTCCTGTCCACAATTGCAGAATCTAAAACCTTATTTCATGAACATTTTCTATGATAAAAAACCCACCCTGAAATAAATACCAAACCAGCTTATGTTGTATAAAACCTTATGCAGTGTGATCCAGAACAATGATTGGCTACTGAAATAAAACACTGCATTTGTGTTACAAGGGACATGGATGTGACTTATTATATATGTACCACAGACTTGCATGGCTATCCCTTACCTTTAATAACTATTCCTTCTGACAATACCAGTGTTTCAGAAAGTTTTCTACAATAGTACAAAGTTGTGATTCTACTTTAGTCAAACTTTTCCTTATGGATACTCTTAAATACTAGCAATTATAAATATTAATATATGTGAAAAGTGATTTTTTTTTTTTATACCTGTCCATTTAAACGAGAAAAAAAAAAGTCAATAATTAAGTGCATCAAGGTAAGTTTGCATTCTACAGAGGTCCCAATCCTAATGTCTAGGACTCCCCCTTCCCTCCCCATACAAATTTTCTGCTATTTTTCATGCAGAAAAGAAAGAAAAGAACTTAAGATATCACATAGACTCTACCAGAGCTGCAGCTCCCTAGAGGACAGGTTCACCAGGGAATTGATCCTAGGATCTTTCCCCAGGCTAACATTCACAAAAAGCTGCCTGGAAATTTTGTGATATAGCAAACATTTATTCTTTTTGTTTGTTAATAAGGGATATTATTGAAACAAACTGCAGCAAAAGGTTGCAGAAGGCAAACACATGGTCTACTTGCAACAATTCTTCCACCCCCATTCTGAAGTCAATTTTTAAATAACAAAAAAAAGACAATGTCACCTGTTTTCCTAACTTTCGAACTGTAAACCAGTGTTCCTTATAATTACAAATAAATGATTTTTCATTTCTGTAAAAAGAAAAACAAAAGGTATAGATAAAATTAAATACGCTAATACGGGATTGCATATTAATGTTTAAGTTCTTTGCCACCACTAATACAAACTCATATAATAAACTTTAGGTAGCACAACTGTTGATGTTTCAGAGTACTCATACTTATTTTATAACATTTAGGAAGTAGTCAACATTGCTGAAATCTCCATATACCTATGATACCACAGATACCGAGATATCACGAAGGCACAGAGGATAGATGGTCATATACAACCACAAAAGGGAAAAAAAATTAGAGGGGACAATAAAAAACATCATAATGCAACAGAGCTTGAAATAGTAATTTAAAAGAAAGATTTAAATCATGGATTAAGAGTATTCATTCTTCTATAAAGTGAAAGCCGGGTGCTAAGAAAAAAGCATCTTACATAGGGTCGATCCCAAGCCTCTGATACTCTGGACTGTTGAAGAGGATTAGTTCTAAACCCCAAACTTTCAAGGCATTGCTTATAACCTGTCAAAAAACAGCACTTTTCATGAGTTAAACCAGTTAAATCTAAATTTAAGCAACCATCTTAGCTGCTATAAACAATTATACTGTTTTCATAAAACTTTAATTTCAAAACATTGCTAGGAAGCCTAGGAATTTAAAACACTATTTAAACATTTAAACTATTTAAACATATTTAAACACATTATTTAAAACACAACTGTCATCAACGTGTCATCTACGTGCAAACTTCACAAACATAACATATCTAAGGGGAAGCAACAAAACCAGGATTTAACTGAGATGTGTGAATAAGCTTACTCCACAAAAGAGCTGTAACTTCACCTCCCACCAACACTTCATAAGCTGTCACGTCTCTGCTCAATATACTGCTCTGCCCTCCCCCTCCCAATACATTGTCATCCTCTTCACAGTAACTATTGAAAATAGTTTTGCACCACTGAGTTGTCACAGATCAGTCAGCTACATCAGCACGAACTCTTTTACAATAATTCTTTAAAGCTATCTGAAGTAATGCTGCAAGAAATTTTAAATTAACAGTTGGCATTCCTTTCAATGAGCCAGGTAGCAAGTGAGCACTGCAGTGACAGGACAAAAAGTATGTAGAATATGAGAAAGCATTTTTGTTCAGCTTCAATATTGAAGCAGTGCAATCAAGAGTACAATAAATACCAAATACCAAACTGTTAATGTTTTTTCACTGAATAGAAAAACAGCCTTATCTTGCCATAAGGAAGAAAAGCCTTTAATGGATTCTGGAACATCAGTGAGCACCTCTGAAAGCTCAGGAGACAGGCAAAGGTGCAAAGCCTTGCCTACAGCTCTAGTCTAGACACAAGCCCCAATTTGGTGTCAATACCTTTTGTCATTGCTGTTCTGGTTTAAGAATTTATTGTTAGTTACTTTTCCATTATGGTCCTTAAACAAACAAGTTAAAAATAATAAAAAAACACCAACAAAACCACAGCTTTAAAGTGTTTGGAGTGTGTTGTAAAAACTGGAATGCAGATATTCTGCAGATCACTGTGACAAGCCTGTACATTGCCAAGGGCTTTACAGTCAATTTTGAGAAAAGGCTGCTTTTTCACCTGTAGTCTATGGGAGCCAAGGTCTACATCTAAAGTGCCCATAAGAAACAACTTAGAAATCAAGCTTATTGGCAGCAAGTGTCATTTCACAGTTCAGGAGTCCCTGCTTCTGCTGTGTGTTTTCAGGCCCATGAACTGAAGATTTGCAAGTCACTGCTCTTAATGGAAAACACTTTAAAGATTTAGAAGTCCAGTACTTAAACCCATTATGGCTGTAAATTGGAAACAGGATGAAAAAGCTTGATGCCATTTAAAGTATGAGAGAACACATATTGCATAAATAAAAAAAAAATCTTTCAGTATAGAGCTATGCTTACTTGAATGGAGAAGAATCCACTATCATCCATATTTACAGAAGGCTGCTGCTCAGTGTGAAGTTGGGAGGGAGAAAAAGGGAAAAATGGTGTAAACAAAGGGTCAGAAATAATTCAGTTTTGAAAATAAATATAACTGAACATACTTAAAGCAACAACTCAATATGTCCTAGTCTGTAAGGCTGATTACAATGCCCAAAAAGCTCATTAATAAAATCTCAAATCTTTACACTAAAAAGGCTTAGTGCTTAAAGGACAGGCAGGCATGGGAAATTCTGTTCCTATTTCTGCCACTGCCTTACAAAAACAAAAAGGCAAATCATTGATCCTTCTCCTCACCATGCCTCACCTTCCTACCTGTAAGATGAAAAGGCCTATAAATTCAAGAAGAGCAGATCTGTGCTACACAATATTAGATTTTAGACAATTATCAAGCACTCTCAATAAATTAAGATGATTTTACCTGTAAAAATGTTCTATATTCTTCACTAGACACTCCTCCCTCTGCCATTCTCATTCTTTCTTCCTCATCCAACTGCTGTGCAATAGAGGATAACTCAACAGGACTAAAATATTCTCCTTGTAGTAAATTATTCAGACAGTGCTGAGCACACAATGAGCCTTCTTGCTAACATTGGAAAAGAAAAAAATACCAAAGACAACAACAACAAAAAAATCATGTTAATGTTTTACTCTGTAAAATGGCTCAACCATTTTCATTCTGGCAAAATTCCCGCCCTCCCCACTCACACAGAATGCCACATATTCTTCAGAGGTATTGCACTGCAAGCTATAGAATACAACCCTCCCATCAATTTGATGAAAAAAAACCCCAACACACATACTATATTTCCACAAAGGAAATAAACTTCATGTAAAAATGTTATTTTTGAAAACACTTTAAAAATCACTGGTGGCCTGAGGAAATTGCACAAGGACTCTACAAACATCAGGACAGTGGATTCTGTTCTCTTCCAGATCACCTCCACATGAAAATAGAATAGTTTAGAACCCTACTTCCCAGTAACAAATATTTTCTGCAATAGCTGTTCTTTATTAACTTCTTCCCTGCCAAGTGTGCCATTGGCAATCTGCTCTCCACACGCGCTTAAAAAAAGCAGACTGTCAGGGCTCTGGGGAGATTTACAAGTATATATCTACAGAATTGATTTCCTTCATTTTAGGTTACCATTTCAGGCTATAATAATTTTTTTTTATTGCCAAGAAAGTGATTAGGAGCTGAGGGAGCAGTAAAGCTCATTAATTTCATACGTGAAATTTACATATAGAAACCAGGTAAAAGAAGCTAATACTACTGGCTCTAAACTTGATGACAATGAAGAGGCGACAAGAAAATAAATAAATTCTGCATATTAAACAATGAAAATATTTTTTGTTGATAAACCATTTAAACAAAAGACACTTCAGATACTTTGTAACACAGCCAGAATATTTGAGATAATAGAAGTGTAGTATAACAGTTTTACACAATTAGTAAATTAGAAATATCAGTCATGGTTTTGTGGCACAAATTAAAAAAGATCTAATATGAATGAATGCATGTCAGGCTCCAATGTTTTTGTAAATACAGATAAAATAGTGCCTTGTTAAAAAAACAAACAACTAAATTACACTTTCCCATGAAAAGCAGCCTTTCTTTACAAATCACTAAATTGTAAGTGAAAGAAAAGATTAACATCAGTTTTTAAATCCTGTTTTTAATCAATCCTCATTTTTATTTAAGAACTCTAATATGCATGTATTCAATTAAAAACAAAACTAAAACCCCTCAACTAAAATAAAGACCATCCCTCTCTCCTGCCAAACCCACAGAAACCAGGAATAAAAGAGCACACCCTAAAGGAATATTCTTTAAACCTCCATGAAAGCCTCATACACATCACCTGATACACCTCTCATGATCTCCCTTAGAGCAGGAACCTTGAAAGTTCCCTCTACCCCAGATTACAGAATCTTCCTAGGGCTTCATCACTCAGTTGAGCAAGGAGTTATTAAAACTAGACTGGCTGTACAGCTAGGGTTCAATGGAATCCAGAATCCTTAAATGCTGCTTTGTGTCATTATCATTCCCCAATTATAAACACCACACTGCTTAGGGTTTTTTTTTTTTTGTTAAATTTCCTTTATAAATACCACGGTTTTCATGCCTTTTTTTTGGAACATACAAGGTGTGCAGATTCAAGTGGAGTGCCTACATGCAACACTTGAAATATTTAGTATTTTGACAGGAACTGAGATAGTGCACTTGAAGGGGAGGAAGGGAAAGATCCCTTAAGAAAAAAGACAAAGGTTTGGTTAAATTTTCCCTACAATAGTAAGATACAAACATTTGTCAAGTCAATTTAAAACAGGCACTTGGGTGTAATTTTGCAACTGTTTAACCAATATATCAGGGAGCAGTTATGGCTCACACGTGAGAGACCCAAGACTGTACCTCCCCCTTTCTCCAAACCTGTAGTAACTACAAACTAGAATCAGCTTCTAAATTTGAATGTATTATGCTCTGTTACTTCAATTTCAGCTGTTTTGCTATTAAACTAGAAAGCAACCTAGCAATAAAAAAGTTATAATTTCATTATGCAATAGGCTAGGCCAGATAAGAGAAAGGTAAACTTGCTTTGAACTCATTTTCCAATCTAGTCTGTAACTCAAGGTCACTGTAAGAGAGGTATAATGGCTGAAAAACCCAACACTCAACCTCTGAACAGCAGCTGTTTTAACACCACAATGCTCACCAAATTTTTCAGCCCAAACCTAGCTTGAAAGGACACTCCTCAGGTTCTACACATTTCAGAACAGTAATTTTATTTTTTTTAGAGAGCTATACAGTTATCTTGCTTTATTTGCTAAGTAAAGCACCATTAAGCATAAAAAGTGTATAAAAGCTATTAATCTTGACACAATAAAGGTGCAGAGACATTGACAAAATACATGAAAAGAGGACAACTGTATCTGAATAGGCTTAAAAGCATAAATAGCTCATATTTGGGAACCTGGGTAAATCACAATAGTTCATAGAAACATTTGTCCTCCAAAACAGGAAACACTTTTCAGCACACAGCAGCACAGTACAGGAGGATTTCCTTAGCAGCTTTCCCTTTCCCTGCTCGCTATACCACCCCAACCAAGCCAAGCTAAGCGATGTGTCCCAGAGCACAGCAAGAACCCTGCCTGCCGCTCTCATTTTCATGCTCATTTCTCAGCCATGCGAGTTCTCACTCGAGAAAACACAAGCAGCTGTAGGCTGCGCCCTCCGGTACTTGAGGTCTACTTCTAAAGGCCCAAGAAGAACAGTAATCGCGCGAGAAGGCTGAGGTCTCAGCCCTGACCCTTTTTAATCTCCGGTAACAATCTCACGGCTACAGGCACGGCCGGGCGAGAGCCCGCGGCTCTTCCGTGAGACAGAGGAAACCGAGCCGCTGCCTCATCCTGTCACCGCAGGAAGGCCGGGGAGACACGGCGAGGCCCGGCCAGGCAAGACACGAGTCAAGCATACCCCGTGGGTCTGGGGGCCGCCCCAGGGCCAGCATGGGGAAGGGACAGCCAGCCGCCGCCCTTAACAGCTTCTCAGAGAAAGCGCTCCCGACCCGGCCGGCCAATTGACGGCAAAATTCTACCCCGCGCCGGCCAGTAGTGCCTCCACCAGAGGCGAGGCGAGGCGAGGCCAGGCCGAACTAAGCCGAACCCAGCCCTGCCCCGACCCGCACTCACCCTCTCGTGAAAGATCGACTCCATGTTTATTGTCAACGGCCAGCGGCCTTCGCCTCACGTGACCCTCACAGCCAATCACTTCTTCCCTTGCTCGGCGGCCCGCTGCAGCCAATCCGCGCAGGCCTCCTGTTGGGCTATACCGTCCGGGTGAGGCCGGCGCGAGTTAGGGCCGTGGCGGCGCCCCCTGCCGGTGAGGAGACCGACGGGCGGACCCGAGGCCAGCTCCCGCCCCCCGGCCTCAACAGGCCGGGTCCGCGGCGGCCTCAACAGAGGCGTAGAACCCGTCCTGCTTGTGCTGCTAGGGCGGGTTCTGGAACACCCCGATTCCCTGTGCTCTCCCGGCCTCACCGCCTTCTGCGAACGCCCAGCAGTGCCGCTTCCCTTCTTCTCACCTGCTCTCTCCACACTCGGTGACAGAGCCACCCAGGACAGGCCAGTCTGCACTGGAAATCAGGAGAGAAACTTTTTCACATTCAGTTAAAAAAGCTCGACCAACTGCCAACCATATTCTGGGCCTATGCCAAGCATTCCTCTGAAGGCTGGTTCACTAGTTCCCTATAAATACATCAACTCCACTGTGTGCAGGTCAATAACAACATAAATGGTTTTTGCATAGTTTTTCTTTATTACATAATTCTTCCTTCCCCCTCCAGAGTAGGACTTCTCTGGACAAATGTTTTCCAACACTTATAGACAAATGGAATTCTTGGACACATATTAGTCATGTAATTAAATCATCTTCCAAAAAGTAAGGTTGGAAATTACTGATGAATTTCAGGTGTCCTTTCTGGTAGCTTTTTCTCAAGATAAAACCCTTACTGTGAGACAAGGTGATGAACAAAAATATTTTCCATTTCAGCAACAGCCTTTATTTCCATGTGACTTCTTCACCAGGCTTCAACTCTCTGTGTTGAATGAAAAAAACAGAGGAAAGTGACTAAAATTAGGATTATTTTTATAGAATAATTAGTAATAAACGTAATTAATTATTTTACAATACCTTAACTTTCAGAGTTATGTATACGTTTAGCTTTCCTTGCAGTCACTGTCAGTTAAATATCTTTCATTACTGATAAGCTTCCCCTTTTCTTTCCAAAGCTGCCGTGGATCGTGTCCTCTTAAATCCCACCCAGGAGAACTGACATAGACGAGGCAATGTATTGTTACCTCAGCTCTCCCTGAGGAGTCAGCCAGTCAGCCCAAGCTGATCAGGGTATATAAAAGCATCCCTCAGTGATGACAGAGCAGTTGCCAACATAAATGTTGTGTTAGTTTTCACAGATTTGTAAAAGTGTTTAGTTAAAAAGTGCTGTGATAATTTTCAACGTAAGTCAGAAGTTTGCTATAATCCACTGAAATGCTGAAAATTAAAATTCAAGCACTGCATACCCTGCTGAAGCTTCAGAGAGACAAAATAATGATTTACACATTTCATGACTAAGACCATAACAGCAGTTAATGATCCTTTATGACTAAGATAGTTTCTAGAGCCCAAATTTTCAGAGGGCGCTAGTGAGCTAAAACCCTTCATGAATGCTTACCGAAATTTTTAGGGATTTCTTCCCTTTAATATTTTGACAATGTCACTGATTTGTTTTTCTCATAGTTAAGACTCTCAACATGAACAGAGAAGCATTTTTCAAAATAACTATATAAATTTAAGAGGCATCATAAAGCAGACCTTTTATATAACAAGCTTTTGTTTCTGAAGGCAGACAGTTTTTCATCATTCTTTCTGTCCAAATAGCATCCAATCACAAATCCTAAGGGAACAAGGATGTGAACCCAGTGATCACGCACAGCTTGGGTGAAATTCAGCATGACTGCTAGGAAGAAAAGCGTAACAGAAGAGAGTTACTGATAAACCCGTACATGGAAACTGTTGTACACCCTGCACCTTTCAGCTCACTTACTAAGATCCTACAGCAGCATAATAAACATGAGGGCCATCAAACAATTTCTACAAGACACATGCTGTTCTCCAAGCCATACACATTTTTTTCTTAGAAATAATTCTAACACTTGACTTAGGGAAACAGGACTTTATCCTAAAATAGGAGAGAAATAGAACATCACTTTTAATATATCCCTGGTGAAGTAGTTCCATTTACACAGAGTAATTTACTCATCTTAGTAACTCTAATGATACAGATGTCTGCTGTTCTGCAAAACATTACAAATGCATTTAAAACCTAATCTGCTGTAGAAGGATGCTTTATTAGCGCCAAGACAGCTTATTTTATAAGATAAGCTGTACATTTAGTGGGAAATTGACAGATGAGGATGAATGGACATTTTTAAAGTCCAGCGAGCCTTTTCCAACCTAAGTAACCCTTCTAGATTAGCGTCTTGCTGGAAGCTACGAGACACCGAGAACTCTTACAGGTGTGAGCTCAAAACGACACAGTAAGAGGACGCACAGACGGCGCCGGCGGCACACCGAACACCAGAGGCGCTGTGGGGAGCTCGGCGGCGGGAGGTGCTGCCCTCTCCCGACTGTTCCCTCAGGGGGCCGCCATGGCGGCTCGGACCGGCACTCATGGGTTTTGACCCCTAAGAAGGCCCTGCCAGCCTCCCGGCTCCGCAGGACGCGGAAAAAGCGCTCTCCCCAGCCTGCCTGGGAACCCTGCCGTCCCCCGCAGCCCGTGCCCGCAGGAGTAAGAGCGCCATAAAGCCGCGGAGCTGAGGGACGCTCCTGCTCGGCGCAGTGTCCCGGCAGAAGGGATAAGGGACAGGGCGAGGTGCTCCCGGGGAAGGCTGACGCCGGTACCACGGAAACACCCTCTCGGCTGTTCCCGCCCCCCGCGCGAGCCCCTGCCGTTACCGCTCCTCGCTATCTCCAGGCCCTGCGCAGCGGCCACACCAAGGGCAACGGGAAACGGGCGGCACAAGCAGGCCGGGAGAGCCCACCGGCTGCGCAGGGAGAGGGGGAGGAGGGATATCACCCCTGGCTGTCTCGCGGTGGTGCCGCCCGTTACCCTTCCACCTTTCATCCTCCTGCTCCCCGCCTCCTGCAAGATGGCAGAGGGTGCCGCACGGGACGGCGGTGGCGGGCGCGCGCCCCGGCGGGCTTGAGGGAGGCCGGCGCGCGGGCGGCCCGCGAGGCAGGTAGCGGCGGCAGCGGCTCGGGGGTCAGCGCCGTGGGCCGGGCCCAGCTCTCGCTGCTGAGCGCCCCGCTCCTCCCCGCAGGGAGCCGGGCTCGGCCCGCCGCTAAGACGAGAAGGGCTTGGCTTGTTCCCGCCGAGATCGCCCTTCTTTTCCTCCTCTTTCTCCTTCCTCTTTAACTCTCGGGGTTAGAGTGAGCGCAGAGCTCGCCCCATTAAAGTCGGGCCCGGCCGATGAGGCTCAGACCGTCAGGTCCGGGCCGCTCCTCTCAGCGACCGGCCCGGGCGGCGGGGCGCTGGAGTTGCCGTGCGGAGCCCCCTGCCGGCCCCTTGGTGGGCCCCTATCGAGCAGTCGCTGGACTTGTAGGGGCCACAGCCCTGGATGCGCCTTGTCCGGGTGCTCCCAAGTGGCCCCCGGGATGGAGCTGCTGTTAACTACACTTCTAGTGATCTTTATTGTAAAAAAACCCCAACCCTTTCTAATAACAAAAGGCTTACAATTGTCAAAAGCTGGTATCTGAGACTTAATTGGTATCCAGTAGCTGTACTGAACAGTATTCACAACTGTTACCCTGCATATTCTCAGAAACGTATGAACTTACGTCTGAATAAATAGACTTTTCCTTTGGATTAGGCAATGAAACGTTTTCTTCCTATATTCAGATTAGTTCTTTTGGAGATTAAGCGCTTGGAGAGAAAAATGACATCGATTATCAAGTTGACTACACTTTCAGGGGTGCAGGAGGAATCAGCCCTTTGCTATCTGTTGCAAGTAGATGAATTTCGTTTTCTTTTGGACTGTGGCTGGGATGAAAACTTTTCTATGGATATTATTGATTCTCTGAGGAAGTAAGTAGTTCAAATCAGACACCTTTTTTTTTTTTTTTTTTTTTTTTTTTTTTTTTTTTAAAGTAGGTCTCTTGTCCTTTTCTGAAAGTTTTCAGAATACCCTGCAATGGTATGTGCACAGTGATGTTAAATCCAAAATCGTTCGTTTGGTTTTGTTTGAAGTGTATTTTATATGAAGAGAACTATGCTGCTGGAAAATTAACAGTAATAACTTGGGTTTTTTTGGTGAGTCTAATAAGTTAAATATATTAACTGCAATTCTCAAACTGTTCTGTGTTTAGTTTGGCTTGGATGGTTTTGTTTTTTTCATAAACATGACACAGAGCAGACTTTAGGGAGAGAGTTGGCTCTAAACTGATTTAGAATGGTTGCTTTAAGTGAAAGAATCTGTAGTGTATGTAGGCTGAATACAAAGTGGTTCGATTCTTGTCTCTTGTTTCAAGTTGAATAGACTGTCAGTCAGGAAAGCAGCTTCTACTGGTTATTCCAGCCCTGCAAAGAAATCTCTCTAGCCTTTAATAGTGAACTTAATGCAGGTTTACAGCAAGGAGCTTTGCTGAGGCTACATTGATTACAAGGTGAGGACTGAAACATGGAGATTCCTGAAAGAACCTAAACTGTGTGATGCTATTTGTATAGATTCACTTTTCTAGCATTCACACTTCTAGTGTTTGAAGTTTTTTAACTGAGGATTATTATGTATTAATCTATAAAATATTTCAAGTGTCTTATCTGAGAAGCAGTTAGATAAAAGCCATCGAGAATGTGTGTGCAACAGTTACTATGTGAGGGAACAAAAAGCTTTCAGCCCAACTTGTATTTCCACTTGTTGCAATGTGTCTTATGTTCTCAGTTTTTCAATTATGATAGGTAGTAAGTTTTCAGTCTGAGCTCTTATTTTATACAACACTTTGCAAGGAAAAAAAAAATCTTTTGTTTTTAAAATGAATAAAAGACAAAAAATGTGTGCCACTTTTCTTAAATGATATATTTTACCTTTTCTGTTTTTAAAGAAATATATATTGATTTGATAATGATCAATGTAATGATTGTTAGATTTTCGATCCTGTTAATTGGTCTTTCTCACCAGAAGAAAAGTTGTAGCTTGTTTTAGGGTTTTAGATGTATAAACAATTTGTAGCATGTCTGCACTGATAATATTTTTGGCCCCTCAGTCAAGGTACTTTCTGTTTTTCAAGTATATATTAAGGTCTTTCTTGTCAAGAATTTGATGTGAGGCTCATGTCTTCTAGACCTTCTCATAATGTTTTCAGAAGTCATTTGTATTTTTAAGTACTTGAACATTTGGAAATGTCTGAAACTTTGAGATACAATTTTTAAAACTTTCTTCTAAACCTGGAAGGATTTAAGTTTTCTTGTTTGGCATTCAGACTGTGTACGTATTCTCAAAATAGCTGTAATAGGGAGTATATAACATCACACAGAACTCTTTTCATCAAATTCTGTTGTCTTTCTTCTTGTAGACATGTACACCAGGTTGATGCTGTTCTTCTTTCTCATCCTGACCCTCTACACCTTGGTGCTCTTCCATATGCAGTTGGAAAAATGGGTTTGAATTGTGCCATTTATGCAACTATACCTGTATATAAAATGGGACAGATGTTTATGTATGATCTCTACCAGGTATATTTGATATTTTCATATACAACATCGTTGATATGGTAGGGTGCTCAAGTTATTGAATGCTCTATACTTCTTATTTGTTTTAGTCCCGCCATAATACTGAAGATTTCACTCTCTTTACGTTGGATGATGTAGATGCAGCATTTGATAAGATACAACAGCTGAAGTTTTCTCAGATTGTGAATTTAAAAGGTAAAGTTTTCACCAAAGTTTCAGTAAATTACTTTTAGCAAAAGGCAGCAAAGTCATTATACGAGTGAAAGCAACTTTTTTAAAAGGGAGTAAGTTTTGAAATTCTGTGCATTTTATAGGGCTGAGCTCAGTAGCCCTGTATCAGTTTGTATCAGCTGAATGTTTGCCTCAGTAATTGTATGGATAAACGAGTAGAATTTCTACTTAAGGAGGAGGAGGTCATGCTAAAGTATATTTTAAACATCTGTTGTTTTTTTTTTTGTGTGTGTTTTTGTAACTTTACTTGGAATTTGCTCATGTCTTTAAAGCATTTGCTCATGCCTAGTGCTAGATAACTTCAGAACTCTTCAGTAACCATTCCTGGTAACATGAAGGAAACTTTTCTAGGGAGTGAATTTGTTGCACAGATTAAGTTACAGCAGGTGAATGATTTAATGAGGAGATCTTCACTGAATCTGAATAATAGTGTAACTTATTGCTAGGAACTGTGGCATCTGGAGAATCAGCAGCTTTTCAGTCTTGAGGAGTTTAAAGATCAGGATGAAATGGAAGTCTTGTTCTTGAACAAAGACACTTAAAAGCTGTCTACCAGCAGCATGTCTCTGAGATGCAGTGTCTCTGAGTTCCTCAATGCTGCTTGCCAAAATATTTGCTCTGTAATTTGGAAGATAGAAATGGGATGCCATCCTTGAAAGGCTGGTGACTCTTTTCCAAGATATTTGTAACAGAGCTATGTCTGTGCTGTCAACTTCCGTATCTCAAAAGTAATTTTAGTGAACAACTTTTTTTTTTTTTAAAAACATCCTACTTTTTCCATATTTAATGGAAGTGATTTTAGAAGACTCGATGGATGCATTGAAGAAGATAACTTATGTTTTCATTATTATTAAAGCTGTGTGGTTCTGTTCCCATTGGCAGAATGTGGTGAAGTCAGTGAGTAGTGGTCATGGGTGGTTTAGTTCTACTATGACAGAGATACAGTCTAGCACTAATGATGAGCTGCAACAATGGTACATTAAGGAAAAAAAGGGCATTAGGTTCTGAAAAGATCCATCACCCTGACTGCAGCAGATGAACACCTTTCCTGGTATTGTTGGACTAGCATGTTTGTCATTCTGGAAAACTTGTCACTTATATGTGGTTTTCTAAGTGCCTAGACAATGATTGATACAGTAAACATTTAGTGTTGCCCCAGAGAGGGGTCTGCCTTTCACCAGTCTGCTTGCTTTTATGTGATACATTTGTTTCCTAATTTTGTGTTATGTGGGTCTATAGTTAGAGCAGCTCTGCAGTGCCTCTGTGAACCAGTGGGAGGTGGAGGGAAGAAGTGATCTTCAGTTTCTTTTTCTGAATGCAAATGAGAAGTGAATTGCCCAAAATGCTGAAGTTACTGGTTAGGTGGGAAGGACAGATAACATTAATGATTTTCTTCATACTTGATTTGACCTTTTTTCACAGTAATAGTTTTGGTCTTCAGTTGTTTGAATTTACCACCTCATTCAGAGTAGTAGATTTCAATAAACATACCTAAAATGTTGAAAACTTTTGCAGGCAAAGGACATGGTTTGTCCATCACCCCATTGCCGGCTGGCCACATGATAGGAGGCACAATTTGGAAGATTGTTAAGGATGGAGAGGAAGAAATTGTTTATGCAGTTGATTTCAACCACAAGAGGGAGATGTAAGTTAAACACAGCAATATATTTTGTAGATGGTTTGCATCATTTAGCATGTGATGAACCGGTGTGGAAGTAGCAGTGCTTTCCCAGCTCCAACAAGACCACTAACTTCACTTCCATTCAAATTAAGCAGTCTGAAACAAACATTAGCTCCAAGTTTCTTCATTCCACTCAGTTTTATTTGTAAGTTTGAAGCAGGAAACATACGGCTACTGAGTAGTTTGATTTCTATACATGCAAACATCTGGAATCTAGCTGTCATTTTTGTCTCATGAAATAGAAGTGCAAAAAGTGAGATTTCACCTTTTTTCCACAGCCATCTAAATGGATGTTCCTTGGAAATGTTGAGCAGGCCTTCATTGCTTATTACAGATTCATTTAATGCTACTTACGTACAACCCAGGAGGAAGCAAAGGGATGAACAGCTACTGAGTATGTATTCTGTCTGGGCTTGAAAATAGCAGTTATAATGTGACTGTATGTTGTTTTTCTATGAACTTCATCAGCATCAAACTAAAACTTACAAAATTTAGTAAAAATTAACAAATTTTGAATTAATCTCTTCTGATGGCTCTGATCCTGTGGGTTAAACATTTTCCTGAAAACAATGAACTGTATTTGAAAACAGTGTATTTACCCAGTATTGGTTAATCTTATGAAAAGATATCTTTTAAATTACCTTCCTCATCACATTCTTTTTTTTTTTTTTAAACCCTCCATTTTACTGTTTGGAGGGGTTTTTTTAATTTAAAAAAAAAAAAAAAAAAAAGCTAGTATCAAGGCAGAGAGATCTTCAGAGCTACCAAGAAAACTCCATCTCCCTTTAGTTTTGGTGGAAATAGGGTTTTGGATCTCTTGAAGCTTAATTTTTGTGTTCAGTTTGCTTTTGATTATGATTGTTATTTTGATTATAACAAACAAAAAAAAAATGTAAGCCACAAATTTCTAATTTTGGTTGAATATATAAGTAGGTTTTTGTTTTGTTTTTAATTCTTCTTAGCTAATGTTTTGGAGACATTACGAGGTGATGGAAACGTATTAATAGCCGTGGATACAGCAGGCAGAGTTCTGGAACTTGCTCAACTTCTTGATCAGATCTGGAGAACAAAAGATGCAGGATTAGGCGTCTACTCCCTAGCACTTTTAAATAATGTCAGCTACAATGTAGTGGAGTTCTCTAAATCACAGGTTTGGTTTTATTTCAAAATGTAATTATGAAGTGGGTAATGGAATGTGTATGAAAAAACATTTGGGTTTTCTTTTTAACAGTAAAAAATGGCTGAATACTGGGTGTTGTCCTTATTCTGTAGCGAGCGTGTCTCAGATCTTTGATCAAGTAACGCAGAGCCCAGTCGTGGCTATGGACATGTTTCTTGATACTTATTCCTGGTTTTATCGAAATACTTGATAGCATAGTTTACAGCTGTTAAAAATAGTACTTAAAGTACTTGTTTCTGTGTTGTTTATCCTCAACATTATTTCTCCACTTGCTGAGACACGCTGATGTAATTGTGCATATTGCATCTTGTACTTCATATCAAATTTGTACATTATTGTAGAACTTGTATTCTTATAGATAACTTTTTCTTAATATGTGTTTTAGGTTGAATGGATGAGTGATAAGTTGATGAGGTGCTTTGAAGACAAGAGAAACAATCCTTTTCAGTTCCGCCATCTCTCCTTATGTCATAGTCTGTCTGATCTGGCTCGAGTGCCTAGTCCAAAAGTTGTTCTTGCCAGTCAACCCGACTTAGAATGTGGGTTTTCTAGAGATCTTTTCATTCAGTGGTGCCAGGATTCCAAAAACTCTATAATTTTAACTTACCGCACTACGCCTGGAACATTGGCACGATTCCTGATTGATAATCCTTCTGAAAAAGTTATAGATATTGAGGTAAGAGTTGTCCCTGTATCTCAAAAGTTTTTTTGTTGTGGGCCAGCTGGAGGAATATGAGTGAAAGTGAACTTTGTTTCCTTTTTATCTGCTGGAAATGCTTCTAGTGGTGGAGTGAAAACTGAAATCAGCATGTTGCGTGTTTAACCGCTTACATAAAAATAGGTCTCATATTAGAAACTACAAAACGCTTTGTGGTGATGTGGCAAAATTGATACTCCATAGAGATGAACATGAAGTTGCTTTCAATATTTGTCTTTAGACAACACTTTCCTTTGTGTTTTTGCTAGAGTAGAAAAAATTCTGCTTGCAGTTGATGTACAGATACCAAATATGATCGATTATTTTGCTGGAAAATACTCTGGATGAGGAGAGAATCAAGTCAAATTAGTGTAATATATCCAACCAGAATTTGAAAAATAAGCAAAAGCTATAGGAATTAGAACAGTTAGTTGTTGTTCGTGCTTTCAAATAATTGTCAATAATTTATATACCTGTACCTACTTCTCTCTGGTTGATTTATGGGAGTAACCTGTGATTGCAGTGATAATTTCAATCCTGATGATGCAGCTTTATTTTAGTTTTAGATTGGATTGCAAGCATTGAGTTGCAGTGTTAGGCTGTTACTAGAATTCAGTATTATTCAAAGTGGCCTATATTCTAATTCGTTATTCAGAAAACAAGAAACAGAACT
This sequence comes from Megaceryle maxima, assembly GCA_024605025.1. Classification (NCBI taxonomy): domain Eukaryota; kingdom Metazoa; phylum Chordata; class Aves; order Coraciiformes; family Cerylidae; genus Megaceryle; species Megaceryle maxima. The sequence goes on along the minus strand of JANHGN010025373.1, from coordinate 10,253 downwards.
TACCATTGTTTTGCCTGCTAATACAACTTTGCCACATTCTTCTGCTTTGATCTTATTGACACAAGAATTAAAAAAACACTGCTCATAGCAGAGTATTTACATTCACTTATTGGAGAGAGACTTCCTGAAGATGTTTTAAGAAATTTTTGTAAAGCTAATTGATTTTAGAAATGCTTTTCTGTTAGACTCTACTAATTGATAATGTTGTCATGATGCTGCCATGCCAAGGTGCCACATGTTAGCATAATCTTGTCTTGTATGTGACGTAAAAGTTGTAGTTGCTCTTGGTACTTAAATACAAGTACGTCTACAATACAAATCTTGTCAACAGCATGTAGAAGTATTAAAATCATGTCAGCTACTTACAATAATAATAATTCTATCTGCAGCTCAGAAAACGTGTCAAGTTGGAAGGAAAAGAACTTGAAGAATACCTAGAAAAGGAGAAACTAAAGAAAGAAGCAGCTAAGAAGTTAGAACAGTCTAAAGAGTGAGTATATTGTCTCTTCTTGCATTCTGCTGTTATGGTCAGAGTTGAGGTTTCTGTGTGGTCACTCTGCTGTTTCAACCATTTACAGGGATAAATGGAAATCATAGTTTTGATAGACTTGTCTGAGGGCACTGGGGAATTGGGAATGGTTGTTTTTAATCTGTTGTTACAATAGAACTGTTTCATCTGCCACTTGACTGTAAGCTCCTTCTCACATATATGAACTTCTCTTGTCCTTGGTGTTACCTCAACTGCTATTTTCCAGTCAGTGTGTTCATGTAATGTTAAACCTCAAGAAAAAAAAAAAAAAAGTCTTAGGCTTTTTTTAATGACATTTCAGGGCAGATATCGATTCCAGTGATGAGAGTGATGCTGAAGAGGATATTGATCAGCCAACTGTACATAAGACCAAACATGATTTGATGATGAAAGGTGAAGGTAGTCGGAAAGGAAGCTTCTTCAAACAGGCAAAGAAATCTTATCCAATGTTTCCAGCTCCCGAAGAAAGAATTAAATGGGATGAATATGGCGAGATTATCAAGTATGTTGTGTAGTGTATGCTAACATGTGGTAGCTATGAAATAATTCAAAAATAGAAGTAATAAAAATTAAAATAATAATTTTGTCTCTATTGCAGCACTGTTATATACTCTTTCAACCCCAGTAATTCTTGAACAGTTAGGGTAGTTTGTGCTAAGTTTCACAGGAAGCTTATGATAGGATTGAAGTTGCAGAGTGCTGTACCTTGGCCTGTGTTCACACCTTTTAGATGTGTTTTCATGCCAAGCTTTTGGTTTTTCTTCCTATTAGCTTATAAAATAGATGGTTTTTTAATGTGCCTTTTTTTTCTGCTTTGAATTACACATAATTTTGATAGATTTATACTGAGGGGAAAGAACATTATAAGATACTTGATATATTTGCATAAAGAATACTTACTAGAAAACCTCAGTTTGCTGGTATTTCCTGGGATATCAAAGGGGGTTTTTTTTTAGGATAGGAAGGTGATATTTTGCAAATGAGCTCTGTTAGAACATGGAAATACTGAAGGCAAGTGTAATAAAATTGTTGGCAATAACAACGATAAAACATCTTAGTAGTAAGAGCATTGTTTGTTTTCTTGTTTGTTTGTTTGTTTGATATAATATATTATGTAGTGCTCTGGTTTTACTGTGGAACTATTAAAAGCAAAATGCCTTTCATTCTTTAGACCTGAGGATTTTCTAGTTCCAGAACTTCAAGCAACAGAAGAAGAAAAAAGCAAATTAGAATCTGGTTTGACAAATGGAGAGGAGCCTATGGACCAGGATTTATCAGATGTTCCTACCAAATGCATTTCTGCAACAGAATCCATGGAAATTAAGTGAGTGGCTTTGTTGTTCTTGTCAGTTCTGCTAGAATGGTTGCATGGTTACAGTGCAAATTAGGTAAAGAGCTAGCTTGTAATTCAAAATGTGGGGAAGGGCTTGCTTTTTGTGTGTGTATTTGTTTGGTTGGTTTTTATCCCCAAGCTAAGTTGTTGTTTTTACTAGTCTTTCTGGAAGCATGATACAGAGTTTTATGATTCCCCACTCTTAAGAAATTTACATTTTTGTAACCTGTCTAATGGAGACAAGTGAAAGAGGAAAAACAAATAATACAATGGGATGTTAGCATAGGTACTTAAATATGTGTGTATATATATATTTTGTTAAAGAACAACTTACTCAAATATGCTTATCTTTTGAATAGCTGTGTAAGTGAGTTTTGGGATTTTATAGTGTTGAATGCACATTCTTGCTGGTATTTGACAATTCTGCATTTTACTCATCCATAACATGCCTTGTGCTGACAGCTTTTGCTGTTGTATAATAATTTCAAAATCTCTTCTATTTTGTTTAAAAATATTTTGGAGCACTCAAAGATTTTATTTCTTAAACTAAAAAATGCTATTTTAATTCAAACCAGAGCCAGAGTTACGTATATTGACTATGAAGGACGCTCAGATGGGGACTCAATTAAAAAAATTATTAACCAAATGAAACCAAGGCAACTGATCATAGTCCATGGACCACCAGAGGCCAGTCAGGACCTTGCAGAATGTTGCAGAGCTTTTGGTGGAAAAGATATTAAAGTTTACATGCCAAAACTGCATGAAACTGTAGATGCAACTAGTGAAACTCACATCTATCAGGTAAGATACTGGAAGGTGTTAGTTCTGTCAGTACTGTGAACTGTAGTAGACTTGTATTGGGAGACTCTAATTTGGCCCTCTCTTCTTTGGGAGAGGACAGGTGACACTACTGATGTGTACACTTGGTTTTCTGTGATCAAGACATTAGTAGCATTTCTGTGTATTCTAGATAAGCATTCTCCTTACGCTTATTATTCATAAGAACTGTTGAAAAGCTTAAATTTGAGATCAGTGCTGTTTTACCTGTAGTGCAAAAGGCAAGGTTTATGTCCTTGGGAATATCAGCTTGCTTTACTCAAGTCTTAATAAATTTATAATGTCTATATTTAATGTACTACTGTACACTACTTGCGATTCAGGATTCTGACTGGAATATGAAGGGAGGGAGTCTTAGAGAACAAAGAAGGGGAAAAAAGTAATCCTTCATACCTAAATGGTTGTTAAGAAAGAACACGTAAATTTAGGTGCAAGTTAGTGTTAAAAATAAATAAAGAAATAATGCCCCCTCAAGGTAAAAAAAAAAAAAAATTGATGGTTTTTGGAAAGTGAGGTTATGATAATGTGTTGCACTGTCATAATATATTTCATTTAATTTACATGGTTAAGCTCTAAATAAGAAAACTTAAGATAATTTGTGTGAAGGATATGAAAACTGTATATGGTCCTAATTCAGCTTCTGCAGATGTTTAAAGTTTCTCATGCACTATAGGCATTAGTCCTTTATTCCTTCAGTCCTTTTAAAGTTAATAGAAAAGCTTCAATAGAAGTGTTGAAAGAGGTACTTCTGCTTCTTTCCAGAGAAAAGTCTGTTACCCTGTAGGAAATTAAAAGTTCCAATTACTAAGAATGACACAGTTCTGACAGCCTTAAAACAGCAATGTTTTCTGTTTTGTTTTGGTTGGTATGTTCTGGGTTTTTTTGTTGTTGTGTGGGTTTGTTGGTGTGTGGGTTTTTTTTTTTGTGGGGGTTGTTTTGTGTTTTGTTGGGGTTTTTTTTCAGATGAGGATTGCTAGTCTGCAAGAAATTGCACAGTTGTGATTTTTTTTTTTTTTTTTTTCCCCCACAAAATATTTATCAGAATATAATTGTGATCACTTTGTATTTAATATAATCTCTACAGCTTTTTAAGTAGAGTAGCAAGATGAGACTTAGATGAATTATATTTTGGAAATGTAGAATGTCTTGGCTTGGTGATACCAATTCCCTCCTTTCCTTCCCCAGAAGAGCATTAATCAAACCTATGTGGAGAGAGTGAAATGAAACTACTAATTTTTTAAAAAACCTGAAGTAAGACCCCTCTGTGTTTTTCCTCAAACTAATAATATTTTTATTTTTGTGCAACCCAGGTCAGGTTAAAAGATTCTCTTGTTAGCTCCCTTCAGTTTTGTAAAGCCAAGGATGCTGAGTTGGCTTGGATAGATGGTGTTCTAGACATGCGGGTTTCAAAAGTGGATACTGGAGTTATTTTGGAAGAGGGAGAGCTGAGGGAAGATGAAGACTCAGAGATGCAAGTGGATATGCCTTCTTCAGACTCCAGTGTCATTGCACAACAGAAGGCCATGAAAAGCCTCTTTGGTGATGATGACAAGGAGATGTGTGAGGAGAGCGAGATCATTCCTACATTGGAACCTCTGCCACCTCATGAGGTACAGAAACTCTGCTGATCTGGACTGCTTTTTTGAAGAGCTGTATTAATTTGCCTTTTTGTTGTGCTTAGAGGTTGATTCTGTGATCTTACTCAAATGAAAGCCTAACTGAAACAGGCTTTCATATTTGGTTCTCTCTTTAACTTGATACTGTTCTTTGTTCAGATTTATTTGCTGTTCAGCAAGGATGATCTCTTGCATCCACTAACAGTGCATACAGTACCATCTATTTATGAAAATAAGATTTTAATTAACATTTTATATACTTGCAGATTTGAAAATTAATTGGCAGTCACGCTTGGATTTTATTATGCTTTATTTATGCTGTGGACAATGCTTCACTTGAGAGAGATCTTTGAAATTCATACATCTCTGCTTCTATAGTAGTGATTTGAGAGTTCATTAAAGTAATCTTTACTATAAATTTATCTTTACTTTTAAAATATTTTGTGTGTGAGTAGATAAAATTGAGTGGTTAGAATATCTTTTAATACTAGTATTGCTTCTTAAGATACTTTTGCACAATCTAGGAGCTAGATAAATGTGGAGACAAAGCTAAAGTTCAGATTCATGACAACTGTCATAGAAGTATGTACTGAGCAGCAGTACACCTTACTGCAGTTCTGTCCCTGGCATAACAGGGCTTGGAAGAGGGATTTTCAATGACAACTTTCCTTTTGTCCTCAATATGTGAGCCAAGGAGGAAACTTTTCCTTTACTTGACAGCTAACTTGTAAGGCCTTCCTATCCTAGAAATGGTTTGCTGCAGGTGAACAGAAAGAGAGACGGTCTTCTCATTTATAGTCCTGTAGTCTAGGCCACACTGCTGCCAACACAATGACAAGGAGAACTTGTGAAAAATAGAAGGTATTAAGTACCAGAAGTATTAAATTTGTGTGTGTTGTTTAAAGGTTCTTGGACATCAGTCTGTGTTTATGAATGAGCCAAGACTGTCTGACTTCAAGCAAGTTCTCTTGCGAGAAGGTATACAAGCTGAATTCGTAGGAGGAGTGCTTGTGTGCAACAATCTGGTGGCTGTTCGCAGGGTAGGTGTTCTGTGCCTTAAACTCTGGTAAAGAATACTCTAAGTTTCTCACTAGTGTCAAGTTAATAACTTGAAACACGTCTTTTGTTTCAGACTGAAACGGGGCGCATTGGATTGGAAGGCTGTCTCTGCCAGGACTTCTATAGGATAAGAGACCTTTTATACGAGCAGTACGCTATTGTTTAAGGAAAGTGCCACAAAGATGTTTTTACTTGAACTTGTAAAGACATTTGGGGTTTCTCCCAGTTTGGACTTTTTGTAGTTTTCTAATTTATACAGGGGAAATCTAATTCATAAATCAGAACAATTAACTACCCTGAACATGTACATAACTGCTTCTGTCATTCTTTATAAATCTGTTGGTACATTCCATGTTGTTGACTTTCAATCTGTTATGATTTGCTGTCTCCCACATAATACATTTATAATGTTTATGACTGTGAACCCTTCTCAGGAAAGGTTCGGTTAGTCAGGACATATTTGGTTTCATAGATTCCCTGCCAAAAAGTACAAACTATATAAAAGTCATTCTTCTGTTCTAAAATACTGTTAGGTAGGGAACTGTGAGTCTTTTGGTTTTGTTCTTTTTTGGTTTTGTGTGGTGGACTTTTGTTTTGTTGTTGGTTTTTAATAACTTCGATTTAGGGGACAGTAGAGTCTTTTTGTTGTTGTTGATGTTGTACGTTTTAAAATGGAGGTTAACTAAAGTACATTTTTAAGAGCTCACTTAAAGCTGGACTATCAAAACTTTCCCCTGGTGTTAATCTGGCTGCATCTTAATGTTGTGTCTGCTCAGTCTTACTGATTTGTCCAGAACAGCATTTCTTATTCTGTATAAAATATTAAGTAGCAGAATAAAAAAAATTACTTTGGAAAGGTACTCTCAAGGAGATTTGGTAATATTGTCAGGCAGTTTAAAATCCAGTAATTGTGTGCTTCAGAGTAACTTCTGTCCAAACTTGTAGAATTTGTAACTTCTAGCTTTTGCAATATTGTTCCAACTACAAAATCTTTTCCGAGTTCTGATTTGACTATTTCCAAAGTCTGAAGCCTTTATCTCTGCGCTGCTGTTGGTTTAGAGTGCCAAGAGCCAAGTTCAGGAAGATTCTTTGACTTGAAATCTGAGTTCATGTGATGTAAATAAACAATGCTTTTGTGCCATGTTTCATTCTAGTTGCATGTTTTGTGCTATTTTTCATTCTAGCTAACAGTGGAACTTACTGTATGTGCTAATGCTAGGAATTGACCTTACCTTTTAGATGATGAGCACAGTTTTGGGCACCTTGATTTCTCAGAAATTAACTTATGCAAACAAGTGGTCTCTGGAGAGTTTATTAAATCCCTTTTTTTTTTTTTTTTTTTTTTTTTTTTTTCGTTGTTCCCAGTTGAACCACCAGCTTTCTTGGTGTAGGGGTTCTTGCTTTATTTTACGTACAACAGCAATGTAATATGTGCTCTCTCTATGTATGCTTAAATAAAACCTTTTGAAAAAGTGGCCAGAAATAGCCCTCTGGGCTATTAGTGGAAAGATAATTTACTTTGCAGTTAATTCTTGACATACAGATTTCTGTCTGATCTACAGACCACTATTTAAAATAGTAACTTAAAATTGAAGACTGTGTTTAAAATAAAGGCAACAACAACAACAAAAAAAGATAAAAACAAAGGAACAAAACAAACAAAAAGAACCAAAACCAACAAACCAAAACAAACAAACAACAAGAAACCCCACCAAAAACTATGTACTAAAATGTAAAAAACTTGAAAATTTAATGCTGAGTGAGATTGTATTTTATTACACAGACAAAATCTTGGCCAGCAATGACTGAGTAGCTCAATGGAGTTTTTTTAACAGTGTAGGGGGAAAAAAAAAAATAATTCTGTTATATTGTCAGACAGAACTTCATAGAAATGCTTTGGTTTGGTAGCTATTTTGTAGCAATGCAGTGTAAATCTCTACTGATACTGGATGCTCGTTGGCAACTACTATTACTGTCGTTCCTGATACTAATGAATTTTTATAAAGTGAGCTACTTCCTACATGCACCTATTTAGTGGTGACCTGGCAGTGCTGGGTTAGAGGTTCAACTCGATCTTAAAGGTCTTTTCCAACCAAAATGACTCTATGACTATTTGGTTTAGGACTTTTAACTTGAGGGCTTAGGGTGGGCAGAGATTACACTTGCTTGCATGGAATATACTACTACTAAAAAACTCCTTAGGGAATCAACCTAAAACCAGTGCTGTTTCTAAGAAAGCAATTAAGACACTGTGATCACAAACCTTTCTCTCACTTCTGTCACATTTTTGACCTACTGATTTAAATTCATCTAAAGTTGATGTGAGTAGTATTTATCTTAAAAAAATATTTTTATTCCTTCAGGTGAAATTGGAAGCTTCCTTTATAACAACACAAGTTTTTTGTAGAAAATAATCTTCCAGGAAGTTTGCCAGCATAGCAAATACTTCGTTGGATGTTTTCAATAGTCTAAAATTGCATCCTCCTTGCATGATAAACAGTGTATGTTGAGAACTCTTAGTGTACATCACACTGCTTGCCCAGTATTAACTAGGGAATGAAAAAGCGTGTTGCTTCAAATTGATCTTAATTAATTACTTCAGTTACATTAGTAAAATTCTTAATTCCGTGTACTAAAAGTTGTCTTAGTGTTTCTGGCAGTGAAATTCTGAAGTGTGGTTGCAGTTCAGTGATGTGAACTGATTGCTCCAGCTCAGTAATGCTTGCTCACATTGGTAGAGGAGGAATATAGGAGTATCTGTTAATTATATATAGGAATATCTACAAATTTTCTTATGCATATTAAGAGTGTGGAAGTTTGATAAATAAGGAGGTGAAGATATAGGAGAACTGGATTGTTACATGCAGTACCCTTCAGATTTTACTCTTCTTGATAGATTATATATTACCACTGTGGAATAGCAATAGGAATTAAACCCAAAACCAAAACAGACTGCATTTTTGAGTAGAGCTTCCACTAAGCCATGTAGCTGTGTTCTGGGAAAAGAAGGATCCATAGAAACTCAAAATGTTATGAAGAAGCAAATTTGGTATATGAGGTTTAAGCAGTAATAACCTGCCTGTTGTTCCATAATCCTCTTAGGTGATGCAAGCTGGATCTGTGATTCAACAGCTGAATGATAATGAGCTAAGCATCTGCCAAAATGTATAGTTTGTAACTGCAATCTGGTAGTCACAATTTTCATAACAAGCAAATACACAATTTCACTTAAATATTTTTTATTTTCAGTGAAGTTTTTCTGAATTACTAAGAACTTCTCTAAAAGGTACTTTTAAGAATTCTATAGAAAGTTGTAATTAGAGTAATTTGAGTTTAAAAAGAAAAAAAATGCAAAGCACAAACTCTTTACAACTCAGCCCAAGGTTTTTTGTAAAATTGACTTTGGAAAATTACATAGGGAAATCAATGGAAGGAGCCTGTCATGTCATAGTGGATGTGATGCCACTGTGATGTAGAAAATACAGTATTTAATGTCAAGTAATAATGTCAGAATTTTGCAGCTAAGTAACTTCTTCAGTGTATTGAAGGATTTTTTTTTTTATACAACCAGTAATTTTTTTTCCTTTTTTTTTTTGTGGCTGATCAGTTTATAGGGATATTTAGGTGTCAGTTATGAAGAATTAACTCTTAGCAACACAACTGTTAAGCAACAGCACTTGGAGTGATCAGTTTCTCAAGCTGATGGTTTCACTGATACCTTCTTAGAGTTGGCACTTAACTCAGTTGCCTTCTCTGCAAGGAGTATGGTTTCATTGTCTCACCAGTTCTAAACCATAATGTTGTGACATAGAGCAGAGTCATTCTCTAGACTGTTTGCAGCTATGTAAACTGGAACAGGAACTCTATAATCTAGAGTGAGACAGTTTAGATCACTGAGAATGAGTTCCTGTGAGGAAAAAAAAAAATTATTAATACCTTAGAAGTTGAAAGCTACCCCTTTATTGGGGTTTCTTTGAAGTTGTAGCTTTATGCAAACCTGTTGCAGTTAATCTAATCTGGAGAAACTACAGCTGCTTTTCCAGATCTTTGTATTTTTGTAGAACAATTGGCTTCAGAAAGTGACTGTCCCCATAACAGTGATTATACTCACTTGAAGGTATATTTTACACTAATTGCTTCCAAGTTTGGGGTTTTTTTTAATCTTAAATCCATCAGGATAAATGTTATGATATATTCATCTCAGCTGTCACTACCAGTGTTCACCAGGAATAATTCTGAAGCAGGTAGGTAATAAGTCTTTTATTTGTAGTAATACTCAAAATGTGTAGAGAAGAATTGTACAAGAGGATTTTGGAAAACCATTGAAAGAAAAAAACCCCATGAAGTAGATAGAACTTAATCACTACTAAAATTCAGTAGGACTGTCAGCCATTCAGTTTTTGTATTTGCTAGCACACAGTGATAGAAAGAGGCTTTTAAGGAATGCTTTCTGATGATATTGTGCAATGAACTATTCAAGTAAAAAAAAAAAAAAAATTACTATCTGCATTTAGATAACAGGCCTGTTGCATATGCTTCAAGAGGTTAACCTAATAATGTTTTCATGGCGTAGGTTACATCACAAAGTTGGAGATGGGATATGTATCATGGCATTGCCACCTACTTTGCAGTTTTACCTCGTGCCCGTGGCAACAGTTACAGTTTATCCAAGTAACTGTGTTAGGACAATACTATTGTGTTCTGTTTTCAGGGATCTTGTTTAGCTGCTATGGAGAAGAACCCTCACCATGATGTGATCAATACTTCATAAATTATTGGCAGGTGCTTTGTACACCTGAATAATGAACCATCCTTAAAATAATCAGGGATATATATATTTTTTTTTTTTCCAATTTTTTTTTTTTTTTTTTTTTTTTTT